>ML791056.1:442363-453901 GCA_009831015.1 Picea engelmannii
GCTTTGGAAGGAGTATTGCGAACAAGTAATCAAGCACAATGGAGGATCGACATCAAACGTCGGTAACGAGGTAGGTTGATCTTTCCATGAATTTACTAAGAAAAGGGGATTTAAATCTAGGGATGAAGGTAGAAAGTAATTTCCATTCGGTCATATCTGCATGCAAAGTCTGAACTCTATTTTCTAGTCCATAGGGTGTTTTTCCCCAACAACACTATCTGTATTGGTTTGAGTTATCTCTTGACATTGTATTGGCAATTTATGATAAGGAAGTTTTTGTTGGGTTTTCTTCCCCTAGAGGGTTTCCTAGGATAAATGTTATGTCTCTAGTGAATGTGTATTTCTCAGTGATCTTGTTCTTATGTTGCTCTTATCTAGTGAAATGAAAAGAACTATAATAATGGCATAAAACATTAACACTATAGAGGTGTCTTTACAGATACAGTTTCTAGATAGCGGGACCAATGGTCACAGGTATTTCAGCTTGAGGACCTAGGAGAGGAGGATTTGGTATGTATGTAGGGGGCGGACAATCATGGTTAGAGTAGTGTGCAGCCAACATGGTGATCTTCAACAAAGGTTAGCATGGGACCCAGGGATTGTAGGATTGAGCATCTCACTGACTGACAGAGGCAAGTGAACCTTTGCAGGGGAAAGTCGTTCTGACTTTCCATTGAGATTCAGTGTTGAGGGGAGCACATCGCTTAAGGGTGTCTCACGGAGGTCTTGTAGTACCTCGTTCTGGCATCAACAGGTGAAGTTGATGGAGGTCATTTTGATCTTGGTAATAGCTTGGAGGATGGATTCATTCGGGTATGAGGCCATGTGTCATGTGCAAGAGACTCACGGAGTTGGTATATTTCAGGATTATGCTTCCCAGAGGCTAGCAGTTCATGACTTGATATGGGACCCAAGGGGAAGAGTGTATGACTGTTCATCTTTGGATGGGTTATACTGTGTATCCCATAGGTGGACACAGGATCCTGGTATTATACTTGAGGGGATTTGGTTATTTCTTGAGGACAAGCAATTTTCTAGCAGGGAGGACTGTAATGTCCCCACTTTGGGACATCAGCACAGTGAAAAGGTTTATGATGACCAGAGTAGCCAGATGGATGTTATAGTGAGTATAGGGGTTATTGAGAGGCATTTTGGGGTCCATCTTGCATTACTCATCCTATTTCATCATTATGAGCCATTCCGCACAGATTGGCTTTGGTTCCGTGGCATTTCGATGATTTCCGAGGTTTTGAGTATTTTTGGCTATAAGTCAATTAAATTCACTGAAGAGGTCATTTTGGGCATTATACTTGGAGGAACCTCTCAACGTAATATCTCATTGGAATTGGGAGGAACAACGCTACAGGATAGGATGACAAGAAGTGACTTTCAGTGGCCAGGGAAGCCACAAGGAGAGATAAGGTATTTTTCAGAGGTAAAAAGGTTAATTAATTAATTAAAGTGATTTAATTAATTAATTAAATATTAATAAAATGAAAGTCACTTTGGAGGGACAAGGTGAAAAAAAAGTATAAAGGAAAGGCAAGGGCCTCTACTCACGCATTCATGTATGACTATCTTTTGGATTTCTGGCTTCTAGCTAGAGGGCCCATCTCTTGGGAGTTTTGAGGGTTTTGACTTAACAAACCCTAGAGGATGATTCGGTGGTGAAATATTCCACCTAGCTTGTCCCAAGCTTGGTCTCGGAGATGCAATACGATCCCACACCATTATAGTTCCAGATCTACTTAGTTGCAGGAGGATTCTACATCAATTACATGTGTCGATAAAGAGAGGGTGCACCAGTTGAGGGTTTCTAGCAAGAGGGGTGCACCATCCATTAAGGGAGGACTTGATCCAGCTGAGGAGAAGATATTTCAGGAATTTCGGGCATTGGGTTTCCCTTGTAGGTACCATATCACCATTATTGGATGTTTTTGGAGGTATTCTTATGGAGGATTGATTGGCATTGAGAAAGGGACGATTTCCCTAAGAGGAGGGTGCAACATTACTTGGAGGGTGGGTAGATCCAAGGGTCTAGCAGGTGTTTTTCCTAGTTCATCACTTGGGTTTTCATTGTCGTGCCTCTATCTATCATTCTAGTGGATTGGTGGAGTTGTTGGAGGTCTCTAGGAGAGAGGCCGAATTATTATGGTTTTAGGCATCTAGGGGGGGCGCACCTTACATTGGAGGGGGTTCAGATCCATAAGATTTGAGAAGGATCTTGGAGATTCAGCCACCTAGGTTGTTCTTTCCATCACCCGATCTATTGTTTGGCATATTTCTTGGGGTCATTGGACACCTTTGGTAGTAGGGTCGAATTGTTGAGGAGCTTCAGCTTTCCAGCAGGACGTGGCATCATTCAGTTATGGATTTGGCACGTCATATGGCCAGATCTATTCTTTTCTTGATATTCATTAGATATGTGTCCTTTGGAAGCAGTGGCATCTTTGATTGGAACATTTTGTAGCAGCTCCTATCTTCTATTTTCTATCTTCTTAGCCATCTATTGAGCATTCTAGATCAGCATCTTCATTGTAGCAGGTTCTTCTATTTCATGAATAAAAGAAGATTTGAGATGTTTTGGCTTGTCTATCATATTGCATATGGTTGAGGTATGTTTCATGATTGTATATTCTTTTATATTGATGCAAACACACATATAAACACATCAGTAAAACCCTAAGTGTAACTGTAAGCAAAGTGTTTGACAAAATACCACAACCCATAAACGTTTTAAAAGTACACCCAAAACCATGATGTTCCTTGCATCTTGGCTTGGGAACATTACAGAGTCGAAGGGGTGAAATTAACTATAGTAGGTGTGGGAGTCGAAGGGATCCCAGCATTCTGAATACTAGGTTCAGTACTCATCCTTGTAGAATCACAAGTTTGAACAATGGAGGTGTGTGTACCACGTCTAATAACTCTACGCCTTTTAGAAGGCAAAGACTCGAAATCTGGTGGTAAATTTAACAAGCGACAGGACCGGAGGGGAATATGGTTCGACTCCACTATGACTTAAGAATCTAAATACAAACAATAAATCCCAAGGCCAACTAGTAATCAAAGAGAACACCAAAAATCAAATGGCCATTATGCACACAAACGGGGTAAAGTGGTTGAAAGTGGCCTCCCTCCCTAAAGAAGGTATGTCTCACCCAAGAGGGGGCCTGAGACTCCCTGCTAAAGATCATAGGTAACATAATCAGTTATAAGGGCCCTCGTGGGCTTAACAACCAGTCGGTCAAATCCCCCTGGAGAGGTAATCCTCCATAAAGGTTGTGTATTGTCCAACCCTCATCTAACCTAGGGTACCTGCAGAATAACCCCTGCAAGTAACCTATGTGGCACCTAAGTCAAGCAACTAAGAAACCAATGTATAACCAATGCACAGGCAAGAAGTCATAATTCAGGTCTATCGTATGGGAAGGGTAGTAAAGCCTGAAACCTTGAAAGTATCGCCTCTCACAGAGGTAAATGCACTAGCAAGATCCCCAGATACGAATAGATCTCCATAAATATCTCTGACGCTAAGAAGGTATCGGTGGGATATCCCTTCAACCAACCTCGTGTGACCTCCTGATTAACTCCGGTGTGAGTGGACCCTCTTGATATTACCAATTATACAATGGATTTCTCCACTCCCTTTGTCAAACACATATGTTGATTTATATGCCTTAGAGAAGTTTACTCACAAAATCCTATTCCAAGGCATTAAATCCTAAGCTAGTCTGTGCACCCTAGAAAATAAAATCGTGACTAATCAATTTTAAATTATAGCGTTAATTTTAATGGTCGTGCTTAATAAAAAATGTATGGTAGTGAAACTCATGATGTTATGACTCAGCAAGTAAAGTAAATATGAATACAATGCAAAGTCCTAACTTCAATTTTCAATGAATGATATGCTTCTTAAAACAAATGAAATTTTCAATTTCAACTCTGCAATTCTGAAGCAAAAATGCAATCTTTCTTTACATGCACTAAGCTAATGACAAAGACTCAAAAGATCAAAATGCCAAGCAATGCAAAATGCCTAATATTTTTGTATTTTCAATATAATAAAAATGAAAATGCATGGATTGAACAACAACTTGATATATAAAACTCTATTGTGTATAGAAAGAGATAACTCAAGTAGGATACCAAGGAGCAGAACACCCAGCCCAATGTACAAGGACAATCAAAATGAAAAGGCGATGAGAAAGACTCTGCCCAAAAATTCAACCCCAGACAGGTTTCCTGTCATCCCATAGGCACTTAACAATCACTACATAGACCCAAGAAGACTCAACAAACATCAAATCCCACCCAGAAACCACCAAACCCAGTAAAAAATCACAATAGGTTGATGTACGCAATTGTTCAAGGAAATTGAGCGTATGTACGCAGCTTGCAGAGGGACGGGATGCATATATACGCGACTGCCAAGCCAAAAACTGCGTATATGTTTCAAAAACAAAGCCAGGCAAGGGAGAGGGATGAAAAACTCAGACCCGGAGTGAAAAGAGGTTGTCAAGAAATGATATGACAAGAAACGCAATAGGAACGAGAGAAATATAAGGAGAAAAACACTCCAAACCCTAAAAAAGAAGATTCAATCCCCAGTATGGTCACCAATTATGTTACGAGCAAAATATCTCTATGGCTAGGTAAACCACAATAGACGGAAATGACTATAGAAATCAACTATATTCTCAAGTATGATATATAAATGAATATGCTAGCAAGACAAGATAAAAGGCCTACTTCATTTAGACGTTCGATGAAGTCCATCGTTGAGCACTTGACCCAAAGAAATATACCTGCAACTAGTCCTCAACAACCAAGCAAAGCAAGCATATGGTAATAATATATGATGTTAGCACATTCAATAGCATAATCCATTAATAAACATGACAAATACGCCCATGGAATAATAATTCAAATATTTTCAAGATATCAATTAGATGGGAAAAGAGTATTTCTATTAATATATGATCAACAGAAGTGAAAATGTTACAGACTTCTATGTCGGCACAGTTCTGAACCGAGAAACTAAGTTCCTTCCAACTTGGCCTCCACCACTTCAATCCTCCACCAAAGGCAATCTCAAAGAAGAGAGACAATGAAGTTCTCAATCAGTAAAGGAAGAGCTTGGGGGTTGAACACTGTGTTCAGACTTAAAGGACAAAGGGATGCAGACTCAATATGAAGTAAATAATTTCTCCAGAGTAACTTTGCTCTCAAAGTTGAATTCTTTCTCCTATTTTCCATAGCTTGGAATTGGCCCATTTATAGCCTTCAAATGGAACTGAAGGGCCAAGTCATAATGTTTCTAGTATATGGAAGGCCAAGGATCATAGATCTCCTATCGTGACATGGAAACCTGACATCATTTTTCATTTTTGGGCACAAATCCCAATGTATGCGGGTTGTAGTGGTGCAGCCTACGTATACACATGTTGTATAGTAGGAAAGGTGCATACATGTGAGAAAAAATGTATTTTTAGCTCTGGGATTTTCAAAAAGGGATTACAAGTATGCATAGGTAAATGGGAAAAGGCCTTATGTGCAAGATTGCATAGGGTGAGGAAAATATTTCTATAACACCAGTGCAGGTCTGTTTAAGTCAATAGATAATTTGGGTGTTCTAGGTTTCCTTTCCTTCTTGTATACTTTTACAGTTTTCTCCTCAGGAATGTCTTCTATTGCAGACTCAAGTAGACTAGGTGTTCCTTTTTCCATGTAAAACTATGCCATCTCTGGCATATCCCTCAGTGTATGGATTGCCAACGTTTCTTTCTTGGTGATTTCATGGGTCTCATCGTCTGAGTGAGAAAATTCGACTTTTGGCACTGGTTGTTTCTTTTTCCCCTTTCTGGTCTTCTATTGAATTTTCTCTGTGATATCATCATCTAAAATTATCTTATTATCTTTCTTCAAAGAGGGTTTAAACAAAGACTTTGAGTTAAGTCTCAACTTGTTTGTAGCTCTTGTTTTAGGCATGCTGGGATAACTTACATGTTGTTTACCCTTGCCTTTGTTTCCTTTACTTTGTTTCACTTGTGAGGGTTTCTCAACATGTATATCATCAATTTCTGTTTCGGGCTTGTATTTCACTTCTTGCAACTGTTGTATCCTATGCTTAGCCATTCTCCTTGTATATACCCTGTCAAAACCTGTAAGCTCGTGTTTTAAAGCAGAGGATTTGTACTCCAACTTGATTTCTTCCTCTTGCTATGATTCAAGTTCGCTTTTACTTGATCTGGTTTGTCTTGCTACAGGGGAGACCTCTTGCAATTTTGCAGAGCTTTAAGAAGTATTTCCTTTCCTTGTTGAAGATTTAGGTTTCTTTTATTTTAGATATTGTTCATCAAACCCTAAAGAGGCCAATAATTGTTTACAGGACACTCAAACTTCTCTCAATGCATATAAGACCAACATCTTAATCGAACCTTGGTGAAATAAACTTTTATGGGCAGTTCCAAGATTACTCTGCACCCTCTTGGCCATTTTGGTCAAGCTCTTGAGCAAATAAAAGGGCAAGCTCATCTCTGCATCTCCATTTAAATGCATAACAAATCTCATATGGTAATGGTAAGCATAATAATACCTTCCCTCACCAGTTATATATCTCTGGACCATTGTCAAAACGTCCTGCCATTCTTCCTTTATCCATTTACTCGAGATCCCTTGATTCCAGTCAGGATCATGGTGTTCTGGTACCAAAAATTGTTTGCACAGGTCTACAGATAATTCACCTTTCTTCCACCATCCTTCACCTTGCACAGATAAGTTACATGTTGCCCCTATTGAGTGCTCTGTAACATAAATTAGTACATTCCCCACCTGATTTTTAAAACTGTCAAAGTTTTGAGCAAACAACATTGAAACCTCCTCATGGTAACCATGGAAATTATAGCAAAATTCGAACCAACCTGCATCAACGAATTTTTGCATAATCTCAGGATACGCATCCAACAATTTCCCCCCTATTGACTCCAAATGACTAACCTGACCACTTTTCTTGGGTGCCATCATGCTGACTGCGATCTCTGTCAACCTGTAAATGCTAGGTTTTGAACTCAATCGGGTTTCTGGAGATTCTTGCACAAACAACCAATGTATAAGGTTTCCTTCTTTGCAAATAATGTTAGGCTGCAATTTCATTAACTCATAACCCTAAGTGCTTAAAATTGTGGCTTGAAAGATAAATCATATCCACATGTATATGTGAGTGTTTATTGCAATGCGCCCTAAGGGTTAAATAAATGCCACCAAATTTGCATGATCTCTTGCATGGATTTGTAATCACTAACACGATTTTCAGAATCAAACCCGCTCAAAATAATGATGCTTTTGAGTGCTACAAGAATGGAAACATTCTTGTAGCAACTTTGCACACTTATCAAACTTTGGAAAAAGACACCTTTTAAATTAAAATTTGAATAAAATTATGATGTGACATACCCAAATCATGCAAATATTCAATCCAATCTTAGAAGAAGCAAAAAAAAAAAACATAAGCAAAGCAATCACACTCTAGGTAATCAACAAATGAAATGTGTAAGAAATTTAAGAAAAATGGGCTAAAGAGGGAACATATATTTGAAAAGAGGATAGGAACAAGTTTTGATCAAATGGGCTAAAAATCAAGGGTAAATGGTTGTAGTTTGTCTAGGGACTAACAATTGTGTTCCTTCCAATCATGGAATGCATCTTGGCTACCTGAGTCCTAGGAGAAAATGTTGTACTAGCTCACTGTGCCATCGATTGAGGGATCGACATAATCATCCTACATTCTTGTCGTTAAATTGTCTCACTGAACAATCTCTATGCCATCCATAACATCATCCACCATCTCTATGTATTGAAATTCCTTAACATGATCAATGGTTTGTATCACTTGTGTCCCCCTTCAAAAGAAATTTCTCCCTTCTTCAAGTTAATAATGGCATGGTTACCATTTTCCTATTCAAATGCAAACAATGTAGGATAAGTGTCTTTCTCTTCCATGATATGGATGGCTTCAAAATATACCATTATCTTCACAATTCCAAAATTGACCTTACAAAATAACTTGTATGTTGAAGGTCATCTAGAAAATTGTACCTCCTATAATATTATTTCATTTCCTAACATTAAAACACAAAAAAATGTTAGTCATGTTAAAATTAATGCCACTTTGATTACATCTAAAATATAACCATGTTTCAAAATTTTAGTTGTAAATTTCTTTATATATACATTAAAAAAAATTATTTAATATGTTTAATTTATCAATAATGAATAACAAAATTTATTTGATCAAATGCATGATTTGGTACATCATTTAAGTTATTAAATACACCTAACATGAAGTTGCATTCATAAACTACATATTATTAAAATAAATGGTATCATTAAATACATTTCATGAATGAAAATATTCCAACAATAATTTAATTTGAAATATTTAAAATACATCATTAAATAATATAAATATTTATAAATATTTATATATATATATATTAACAGTGTTGACACTCCATTGTTGATGTTAGTTGGTATATCAATAATTGGGATCTCTCCCTCTTCATCTCAACACCCATCTTCGTCGAAGCTTCCTAGATGCACTTAGCGACAACATCCCTCGTCATTACACAATGTGAGATGATGTGTATAAGCCACTTTGTTGGAAAATGAGTTTAGGTGTCAGAGATTAATGAGGTTGAAGCACATAATCAATAACTCATCATTATTCTTTTGGCCACTCATATGTACAGCCTCTTCTAATGCCATGGATGTTCTTATGGTAAACTAATATAATGATGGTTTATAAGCCATTTAAACTCCACGTACTAATTTTGTACATCATTGTTTTATAGATTTTTTCAGATATTGTGATTTGCCATTTTCACCTACTATTTTATTTTTCATAATTTACCATTTATCTAGTCTTATCATTGTCTCTCTCCCTGCACTATATCATGCATTAGTTTTCATTGTAACACATGTTATACCATATATTAGTTGTATAGATGGTGTTATAATATAATTCAAATGATCGATCAATGTTTTACAATATTTTCAATAAGTAGTTGTATAGATGGTGTTATAATATAATTCAAATGATCGATCAATGTTTTACAATATTTTCAATAAGTTGTCGATTCTTAACAAGGAGTGTAATAATATTGCACTATATCATACATTATTTTTTAGTGTAACAAATGGTATACCATATATTAGTGGTATAGATGGTGTTATAATATAATTCAAAGGATCGATCAATATTTTTAATAAGTTGTCAATTTTTAACAAGGAGTGTAATAATATTTAGAGAAATGTGTAAATGATTAGAAATATGATTTTTTATTTTCAATTATGATTTTATTTTTTATAATTTACCATTTATCTAGTTTCATCATTATCTCTCTTTCCACTACAACAAATGGTATACCATATAATAGTTGCATGGATGGTGTTACTATATAATTTAAACAATCGACCAATATTTTAGAGCACTTTTCGCAAGTTATTTAAACTCTTAACAAGGAGAGTAATAATGTTTAGAGAAATGTACAAATGATCATTTATCCTACATGGAAACAATGATTTAACCTTTTCAACCATGGTTTTATTTTTTATAATTAACAACTTATCTAGCCTCATCATTGCCTCTCTCTCACTACAACAAATGTTATACCATATACTAGTTGTATAGATGGTGTTACTATATAATTCAAACAAGCAACTAATAGTATGCAACACTTTCCTCAAGGTATGCCAACTCTCAACAAGGAGTAGAATGTGTTTAGAGAAATGTGCAAATGATCATGAATACTTTGAATGGGAACAATGCTAAGATGCCACAAAATATCTCTTCATGGAATCTTCTCAAGAATATCCTAAGGAATGTCATGACAATCATAATCTACATATTAAAATAAACAAATTTAGAGTAATGACCAAAATGATGTACAAGTGATATATAAATTTATAAATTATATCTCTATATTGTAAAAAAAAAAACAATATTTTGGAGCACTTTCAATAAGTTATTTCAACTCTCAACAAGAAGAGTAATAATGTTTAGAGAAATGTGCAAATGATCATGAGTACCTTGCATAGAAACAATGATTTAACATTTTCAACTATGGTTTTATTTTTTATAATGACCACTTATCTAGCTCCATCATTGCCTTTCTCTCGCTACAACAAATGTTATACCATATACTAGTTGTATGGATAATGTTACTATATAATTCAAACAATCAACTAATAGTATGCAACACTTTTGCAAGCTATACCAACTCTCAACAAGGAGTAGAATGTGTTTAGAGAAATGTGCAAATGATCATGAGTACTTTGCATGGGAACAATGCTAAGATGCCACAAAATATCTCTCCATGGAATCTTCTCAAGAATATCCTAAGGCATGTCATGAAAATCATAATCTACATATTAAATTAAACAAATTCAGAGTAATGATCAAAATGATATACAAGTGATATATAAATTTATAAATTATATCCAAATATTGTAAAAAATAAATATAAACAAAACAAATAATGTGAAAGTTACTTTGAAATAGTTTTATGTTGTCCCCTATGTTCACACTCTCTATGATGAATTTATAGGTGGGTCATGTACCTTGTCATGATCTAATCCGAGCTACAAATTAAAATTATTGTTTTTAATATAAAAGAAAAATAATTTCGAGTAATTTACAACATATATATTTAATTTATAAATGGCACATACATTTGTTACATGATTTTTTTTAAGTAAATTGAAAGCATGCTCGACCAAATTCCAGGTTTCATGATAAAGATGGTGGTGGATGTGACTAATAAACATCTTGCACCACTAGAAATACCCCTTAATTGATATAATAGCCCCTTTGTTTAGGACATCTACCCCTTAACCCCTTTGTTTAGGACATCTAGATCAAGACAACTCTCCTATATAGTCCTAGATGTGTGTATCACACATGAGACCATTAACTCCATGTATATGTGTCTACAAAATTAATTTTGTAGTTCATCATTATTCAACATTATCACATATATTCATAAAAAAAAGAACAATGGTTAGATATTTAAATAATTAAACCTGAAATATGTTATTACTATATTTAAATAATGATTTCTCATTTTCAACTATGATTTTATTTCTGATAACTTATCACTTCTAAAACCTCATCAATATCTCTTTCATAATATAATAAATGTCATAATATATATTAGTAGTAGGGATGGCAATACTCTATAATTCAATCAATTCATAAATATTATGCACAATTAAGATGTGAAACTATATATTTCCACATAATCTCCTTAAATATATCCTAAAGCATATTATGAAACTCATAATTTCCATATTAAATTTAACATTAAAATAATCACCCTAAATAATATTTAAGTGATTTTTTAATTAATATATTATAAAAAGAATGAAAATTTAAATCTAAAAAAAATGATGTGAAAGTAATTTTTGAAATAATTTTATGTTATTGAATGTGTAATGATATACCTTTTCATGATGTAATTTAAATTATTAATTAAAATA
>ML791056.1:469213-491669 GCA_009831015.1 Picea engelmannii
AAAAAATTATAGATAGCTCGAGGAGGGCCTGCCAAAACGGAAACTAGAACCCTCAACCGAGACAAGATATCCCATAGAATTTCCAATTCAGAGTTTAAGTCCAAACTTCAAGACAAAGTATTGACCATTATTCAAACTAGATAAAACTATAGTCCTATAAAGCAAGAACATATAGATTTATTTTCTTTGTATCTAAACATATATTCAAACAAAAAGAAACCAAACAAGCATGAAAAATTAGACCCTAGTTTTCTTTGGTGTCCCGTGATGTCTCTCTAGCTTGGCAATTTCGCCAACATCGCTTGCTTACCCCTCATCTGCTATCGAGATAGGATAGTCTCTTGAGCTAAGAGGGCTCGGGTGCCTTGGAGTGCTTTGGGCCTTCTTGTTCTTTTACTCATATGAAGTAACTCTGAACTTGATGCCAAATTGAGACCTGCAAAAAAGCTCAAACTTCCCCTCTAACATTTTAACCGCTTGCAGGGTAGCATTGCTTTCCTTCCTGGATTTTTCCACCACTTGGGAAACCATGGCCTTAACTATCCAATATGTCTCTTCCAACTTGAAATACTTCATTTCCCAAGTCCTGGAATATTTTGGCTCATCCACCCACCCCTTAACTTCTTCAACTATCCCTTCTTCTAAAATGCTATGTCGTTGAATTCAAACCACTTCCTCCATCTCCACAGCTATTTTCTTTTCCTTGTCTGAGCACACATATTTAAATCTAGACTCAGACATACAAGTTGCCTTGCCAACCCTGGAACGATTGACAGGGCCCTAGGAGGAAGATTCCTCCTGCTTCTTTCCCTTATTCCTACTTCCATGCGCTCCTCTCCTTTCCATCATATTGTTCCTGAATAATTTGGTCTTCACCGATTGGATGTCCACTACCTTCCAACACTTCTTCTTGAATGAATTTCAACGTCAGATCTGCCACAAGCCCTTACATGCCCACCGATTCCAAACATACTGCACCTTCCACTAAAACCATTTTCCACCTTGAATCTGCAGAGTTTCCTCTTGATATTTTTCAGATGGAGAGAGCCACATGACCTTCTTAATGACCTTCTTCTCCCAGACACAGGCGAGGGTCCCTTGAATTTTAGGACCGCTCCTCCACCTTAAACGCTCAACCTCAAGCAATTTTACTAACATCGACCCACTACAATGGCTTCTCACCATGCAATAACCATTCACATTAACCCTCACAGCATTAATCCTTTTCATAACTACTTCCAGGGGTATCACATCAATCTCTGTCACTGTCAAGGTACTCCCACAAACTCATGTGTATCAATTATTCATTCTTCTTGGTTCACACAACAGTTGGCTCTGTAGGGACCTCCACTCCTGATAATGGCCACTTCCCTCGACGCCTCGACGTACTATCCATAATTGCTCTTGTAACTAGTTGTCTAAGCTGATTCACCACTTGTCCTACACTTACCATCATATTTCAGGGTTGATGCTAACAACGCGAGACTCATCAGTACCGCCTTGAATGCTCTGTCTCGCCGATGTTTGGTTTCGACGCCTGCCTTGTTCTCCTATCTTTCTTTTCGATGTTCCAGGTGTCCCTGTTGTACCGTTGAGCCTCCAGGTGGTTGTCCTTTGTCACTACCTGTCCTCAATGTGTGGCAGCCCATCTAGAGGAATTTCACTTATATATATTTTTTGTAAGTAAGTGATCTACAAATTACCTTTCATGAAAAAATGTTACAAAATGACAAGTGTTCACTGGAGCAAGAATCACCATAACTAGAAACAACTCTTCTCCAACTGAGTTTTCATAATTGTGCTTCCTATGTCAACAAAGATATGACAGATTCAGGTGGCTATAATAACATAGATTTTATTTAACAATGCCAAATTCAAAATTAAAACATAAGTGTGTGATCTTATCCTGGCCTCGAAACTAATAAATATAGTGACCATATGGACCATATACAAACTAGAAAAACCAGTAACCAAAGTGATGAACCTAGTGACCATCATGCTTGATATCAAGTCTGTCCCAGAGGAAGGAGGATGGGAGTTGTCACTCCAACTGTCGCGGGAATTGATGAGGCATCTCGATCAATGCTCAAATCCGTCACCAGGGAAGTGCGGTGCTCCAAAATCTCAAGGCGGAATTTGACATCGAAGACCTCGATTTGAATCTCGAATATCAAATGTTGAAGTGTGGACAAGGCCTCAAAGATGCGTTGGGAGTCCTCCTCTTCAAATGCGCTAGGCTTATTAGAGGAGGGTGCTTCAGATGAACGAGTAGTTGGATGCCCTGAAGACAAAGCACCATGAGTGCGACTAGAGTGACCACGAGGGGAGCTTGGAAGTGGGCTCTTTGAAGAAGTCCAACCCGGGAAATATTTTGGGGCATAACCCAGAGAGTGCCCACGTCTATCAGACCATTCAATTTTATAACCATAATCAGATGAGGTGTAGCTGTTATCCTGCTTGTGAGCCGTAGTGGAGTTGAGAGATGGAGATTTGGATCACTTCCTATGGTTGTTCGAATTATCACTGTCCGCGACCGAGGAGGGAGGCCTACCCACTGGAATGCATTCTCCCCTACCCCGCTTCGAGCGACCTCATTGCCTCAACATGGTGAGCAGAGAAATGAAAGACTTCCAGATGTGAATTGCTTTAACCCACTGTTCTCCTCCCTTGCGATAATGCACCATATAGAAACCACAAACTAAATGTCATTTCCCCCGGATGTTGGGCTTCCTTAAGTCACCTCCCATCGACTGCTTCATGGTCGTTAATGATAAATTAATCACCTGGTACCATAAGTTGTGGATGCCAACCTTCCTTGTACAAACCTACAACATTCCTTTGGAACAAAATCTAGCTGAGTACAAAATACATTGAATGCTTTGAAGCGACGACATTTTGAAGCCTCCACCCGTGTTGTTAGCTCGAGGATCGATGAACCAAGTGACACGTACTCTTAATTCCCTGTGGTTAGTCATGGATGCTATGCGATGGATGACACCCCATTCGAGAGAATTTCACTTATATATTAATACACTTTAATTATTATTATTAAATCCTACCATATACCGATAAAAATGAACTAAACATTATATATGTTCAATCCTATGATGTTATACAAAAACGTGATCATCACATTGTGGCAATTCAATAAAAATTAAAATAATCAAAGGTTAAGCAATACTTTACAAATTTAAAATTAATAATAGAAAAGGTAGCAAGTGATGTTACACGGATGTATGATCATTACATTGGGACAATTCAATAAAAATAAAGAATTAAGTAATATTTAGAATTAACAATGATGAAGGCAACGTTATTAAATGATGGGGTATTCATACATGTAGATGAACAAAAAGAAATCAAGGTTTATAAAAAATATATAAAATTTTATTTTATTTTTAATAATTAAAAAAAAATGATTTTATGTATATTATAATAATAATAATATTACATATATACAATTATTTTTGTTTAATTAAAAGTTTATATGGTAGGAATATTATTTTTGTTTGATTAAGAGTTTATATGGTAGGAATATTAAAGCTTTGAATATTTAAATAAATGAGATTTTGTGTTATTCAAGGTAAGTCGGTGTTATCCAAGGTAAGGTAAGTCGGTGTTATCCAAGGTAAGTCGGGGGGAATTGAACTCGAAATCTCATGGAACTTCATTTTCAAGGCACTTGCCAATTGAGCTGCCATTTTCAAGGCACTTGCTTCAAAATATTAAATTATTTAATAAATAAATTGAAAAAAAAATTAATATATAAATTTTGAAAGATAAAACATCTTATAATAAGTTTGATAAAGTATGAAATTATGTAATAGAAAAAATGGGATATTTAAAATTTACCATGTTTAAAAAGAATTGTAATTATCTATTAAGATGCAAACTTTTAAAATTTTCTTAAGTTTTACATTCTAAAAAATGTTTTCACCTCAGAGATTTGATCCCTCTCAACTTTTGATAGATCTAGCGTTAAAATGAATATATGTTAGTTTAATACACTAATATTATTGTTTTGGTAATCTATTATTTTATTTTATTATTTTAATGAGTTATATTACATGAACATCTCTCCCATAGTATTTTAAACTTTTCTTAAGTTTTACATTCAAAAAAATGTTTTCACCTCAGAGATTTGATCCCTCTCAACTCTTGATAGATCCAGAGTTAAAATGAATATATGTTAGTTTAATACACTAATATTATTGTTTTGGTGATTTATTATTTTATTTTATTATTTTAATGTTTTATTATTATTTTAATGAGTTACATTACATGAACATCTCTCCAATGTATTTTAATTTTTTCTTAAGTTTTACATTTTAAAAAATGTTTTCACTTGAGAGATTTGATCCGTCTCAACTCTTGATAAATCCAAAGTTAAAATGGATATATGTTAGTTTAATACACTAATATTATTGTTTTGATGATCTATTATTTTATTTTATTATTTTAATGTTTTATTATTATTTTAATAAATTATATTACATTAACCTCTCTCATACTATACTATAAAGAGCTTATAAATGCAATAAATAAATATTTTTTTTTAATATATATTATTAAATTTTAACTATATTAATTCTTTTAATATATTATTAAATTTTAAAAATAATAAATTTTTTAAAACTAATTTATTTTAAAATATTAAACTTTAAAGTTTTTGTGGTTTGGTTTCGTATAACAATTTACTTTTATTTTTTTAATATATATTATTAAATTTTAACTATATTAATTCTTTTAATATATTATTAAATTTTAAAGATAATATATATTTTTAAATTAATTTATTTTAAAATATTAAACTTTAAAGTTTTTGTGGTTTGGTTCCGTATAACAATTTACAATATACGAGGAATCTATTTAAAAATAAAAAAGAATGAAGTTCAACTTTGATAACAACTTACAGTTATATATGATACATTTAATGTTAGGGTTAACATGAATCTGGATATTTTGGATGGAGGGTTTGTTGTATAATGCGCATCGGGACTCCATACGAAGCAGCAGCCATGATATTAGCCCAGACCCCAAAGGTTAGACAGCTTTAACACGAGTTGGAAAGAGAGTAATGACTGAGCCTCGAACAGAACATTCTTCATCATCATTTTGTTTCATTGGATATGCCAACTCCAAAGGACAATCCATAAATTTGACCATCACCAGATTCTTACTGCCAGCCTCAACCCAGGCACACAGTCTGGCAGTCATCCATGAATGAACATTGACATATGATAGCATTGTCCCGCTCTGCACACGTCAACACGTGTAAAAGGAGAGAGGGGCATGGGCCCTGCACAATACCTAGTGCTCGACTATCCATGGCGACAACACCAGACACAATTCGCAGCACGCGTGCGGGTGACAACAGTATCGAGCACAGTACGACGGTAAACTGAAAAGACTGCACAGTCGTCGCACCGAGTTCAAATACCAGTGGACCCCCAACCCCAAGATCGAACGACCGGCTCGTTCCGGTTAAAACCAGCTCTCCCTGCATTTTAGATCACAGATTTCAGAACAGATAGGCCGTCGAGATGGGCACAAAATTTTGGTGGACGGTATTCGCAAGCTTGGTGGGAGTGAGCACATGGATTATCTCTCTGCATTTCTGGAGAATAACAAGAAAAAGAGCGCCGCCTGGAAGCATCGGATGGCCGTTACTCGGAGAGACACTGCTCTTTCTTAAACCCCATCCTTCCACTTCCACAGGCCAATTTCTTCACCATCGGGTGCAACGGTATATTATTCAATAAATTATTCTCCACAGTACAGTTCTTTCTGCTACAGTTTAGAAATTTTGTTTTTGAGAAAAAAAAACGAATTGGGCACTGCAGGTTCGGAAGAGTTTTCAAGTCCCATCTGTTTGGGGAGCCCGCAATTGTATCCTGTGATCCCGATCTCAATGCGTACGTGCTGCAGAATGAGGACCGGTTATTCCAGTGCAGCTATCCAACGGCCATTCATGGAATATTGGGCGAGATGTCTATGCTTGTGGTTGTGGGTGATGCTCACAAACGACTGCGAACCCTGGCACTCAGCCTGGTTAATGCTGCCAAAACCAATCCCACCTTCCTCCATGACATAGAAACGAATGCGCTTCTCATCACTGGTAAATGGAAGCAAAAACAGACCGTAATCTTCTGCGAAGAGGCCAGAAAGGTATGGCAAACAAAGCGTTATTCAATTTCTATGCTTGTCTTCTAGGTCCTGACATGAACTTTCTAATAGGAACTTAGACAGATTGCAGTTAAGTTACTGAATAGCAGCACAGAGAAACAGAAATGAAAGATGAGGTTTATGTGATGCTGCCATGTCTTATAAAAAAAATTCATTCCTAAAGAGGCAAAATTTGTGTACAGATACAGACGGTCATCTTGTTTAAGCTCATACAAGCACCTGAATCATTTGATATCTCAAACAGAACCTGTTAAAGAATTCTCTCAAATTTCTTTGAATTAAGAATTCGTTCACAAATTTCCTTGAATTTTGCCAAACAACTCTTAAGATTCTAATAATTCTCTCACATTTTCGAACATATATCTATTGGTTTTAGGGTAAATTCCCTCATATTTGCAAACCTATATAATCAGCCAAAAAAAAACTTTTTTAATAATTTTATATACACGCTGTATAAAATAAAGTGTATGATCCATCCCAATCTGCACCACCTTGATTTACTGGAGAGTATCTCACTACTTTCGGAAAGAATTACTTTAAATATGTAAGTTTTGTTTTTTTCCCATCGATATTGTAAGGTATTGGGTTTATCTTATTCCATGGTTGCTCCTCCTGCATTATATATTTTGTGGTATCCGAAATATAGCACTAAATTATTATAGTGACACTGAGAAAAATAATGCAGAAAAGTTGTTTATAATATTTTTGCAGTTCACATTCAATGTAATAGTGAAACAAATTCTGAGTCTGGAGCCAGATAGTCCGGAAACATCCACAATCTTGAAGGATTTTCTCACTTTCATGAAAGGACTGGCGTCACTGCCGCTGTATATTCCTGGAACATCTTACGCAAAAGCCGTGAAGGTGCCCTATACTTTAATATTCTTTGGTTTTTTTTCGTAGTTTGTTATACATTTTTTCAACGAAACGCATAATTTGCTGTGATACATTTTTTCAACGAAACGCATAATTTGCATCACAAACCTGATGAATCTAAAATTGCAGTCGAAATCTCAAATTCTGTCCACCCTTAAAACGCTGGTGGATAGGAGGAGGAATGGAGAAGAAACTCATAGAGGAGATTTTCTCGATATGCTTCTGACAAGCACGAGTCTAGCCGATGATGAGATCCTTAGCCTGGTTTTAGATCTTCTGCTTGGGGGCTATGAAACGACAGCGGTTTTAATAGCTATGGTACTGAAGTTTCTTACAGACTGCCCTTCTGCTCTCCAACTGTTAAAGGTGAAATATACCATGCATCTCATTGGAACTTATGAAATGTGTATTGCTTGATCAATTTTGACAAAGAAATTTTGTCGTTGGTGGATTTGCAGAGTGAGCACGAGGATATCCTGAGCAGAAAACAGAATGATAAAGCTGGTTTAAACTGGGATGATTACAAGCAAATGTCTTTCACACAAAATGTAATAAATCCATTCACTCTCATTCTCATTCTTAGCCAATAAGCGTGTTGGTAGTCTCAATGAATGTGTGTATTTCAGGTAATCAACGAGGCGTTGCGGTGTGGGAACGTGGTCAAATTTGTTCATAGAAAAGCTCTCAAAGACGTCAAGTTTAAAGGTGGGGGAGATTCAAACAATTTATAAAATTAATGAAGATGCAAAAACATTGAAGTCGCAGGTTTAATGGACATGTACTGACAAACATGTTTTATGACTCTTTAAAGGGTACGAAATACCGGCAGGATGGAAGATTCTTCCTATGTTCAGTGCTGTTCATCTAGACTCGTCTTCTTACGAGGACCCTCAAGAGTTCAATCCCTGGAGATGGCAGGTAAAACGTTACAGGAGTACTGTGAAAAGGTAGCAATTATAGAATAGAATAGAATATTTTAATTGACATCCCACCTACAACTCTGTAAAATCCATTGATATACATGTTGTTTGAAATGCAAATATTAATAAATTTACAGACAGCGATAGCAGGAAAACAATTTACACCATTTGGTGGAGGGCCGAGACTTTGTCCTGGATCAGAATTGGCGAAAGTAGAGACTGCTTTTTTCATTCACCATCTGGTTCTTAACTTCAGGTAATTAATAAGAAGCTACCATATATATTCATTATATTTATTGGATTAGTAGATTTGAATGATTATTTTTGTATAATTTGAGTTTTTTTTGAGTTTTTCAAACCGATGAATTTATTTCTGCATTCAAAAATAAATTTTAAACAAGAAAAAACAGTAATTCTTATAAATTTATATGAACTTGGAACAACTAGCCAAAGTCTATATTTATCTTCACCTTGATTTCTTAAATACACAGAGTTTAAAAAGAAAACCTAGGTTGAAATCTCTAATCAGTTTTTAGTTTCATTTTATCAATTATTCTAGTTGTTACATATGCTAAATTTTCATTTTCTCAACTCTACCCAACTTATAACCCGACCTGTATACAAGATGATTGCAAGTGTAAGAGACAGCCTTATTTCCCCTACTGCATGAACTGTATAGTGCACCTAGCTACTCTGATTTCAATTAACATAAATTTGTTTTTCCAAATGTTGTGTGTTTCAGATGGAGACCAGCCGAGCTTGATCATTCTGTTGCATATCCTTATGTGGAATTCGAGAAGGGTTTGCCCATCCACGTCGAGCGTCTATATATGGCGAATTAAATTTAGGACTCCATTTTACTCTTTATGCATAATTAATTGTTTGCGAGGGATGGAAACCAATACAGTCAGTCATGTGTACTGTACTGTGATCTCTTGCGTATCAGGACTGTCAAGTTGCATACATGAAAAAGTGATGATCCAGTGAATGCAGAAGGTCCCATATCGCTAATTTAATGCGAGAGATCATTGAATTGGGGAGGAATTGGTGGTCAATGGAGTCTCGAGACGGATATATCAAATACCGGAAAGAATTTCTTGGGATATGTGGATTCGACAATGAGTTCATCAAACGTGTGTATAAAAAATTGAGCTGTCAGCTTTTTTTCTTCTCCCAGATATCGACTTTGACTCTATTTTTTAATGCAGTACAATCAGTCAAATGTACTTCAGAATTCATTGAGTATAAATACAGATTACTGAACATTTTCTGATGATCCACAACAGTCAGTGCCACTGGCAAATTGTTCCATATATATATATATATAACATTTCTGTACGATGCAGAACTCTAATTACCAGGAGCAAATTTAGTATAAAATATCTGTCACTGCTTTTCAGTTTGAAGGTATTTTTTAAAATTATTATCTCCATTTTGGTTTAAAATTCAATTGTTTTATGTATGTGGTGAGAGCAAGTGGCTAGTGGTGAGAGCAAGTGGCCAAGCACAGCAGCATGAAGTGTGAAGATGTTAAGTGATCAAATCTGATGGTCAAAGGTTTTAACGGTCAAATATGGTGAAAAATAAAGTAGTAGTTTGAACGTTTTATTTTTTGGTTATTTTTGGATGATTTTATAGTTTGTTGAATTTATTTATGCATTCAGAAATACAATTTAAACAACAAAAAATAACTATTTTATCCAAATTTATATCGTCCCATTCTAATCATAAAAAACCCAAAAAATAAAATATTTAACAAACCAAGATATCATTCAAAAAACTATTCATTTAAATTAATTAATAAATAATATTGAATTTTAAAATACAAAATAAAAAGATAAGAAGAACAGTGAAAAGTTGTAGGTGTAACAAAGGTGGGTTGGAATCTACGCACAATGCATAACCAATGTTTATAGATCATTGCCCTGCATGAAGTGGTGGGTGGGTATGATTATTACAATTATGTGGGGCATGGCATATTATATTTGCAGATTCAAAGGGCTGTTTATTGTGTCAAAAGTGACACTCATGATTATCTATGGCATTAGCTGCCATGACTGGACAACCATGCACACGGTTGGGGTTTTGAGCCATTCAACCTATGTTGAGGAATCATAGTTTTTACATCATTGCAATCATAAAGTTTCGAAAGGGCAATTATAAGCCTACTTTGTTTGATAGGATTGTAATAGACTAAGATATGGTTTGAGCTGAGTGGGCATTTTCGTTATTGTTTCATGTTTTAATAATGCAGTAGTTTTAAGTGATCACTCTTTCTTACCATAAGTCTTGTGGTTCCTTTCTTGTGGATGCCTTATAATCATAGGCATTGGACTCAAAGAAGTTTGTTAAGTTTTGTGGGTGTTTTATAATTGTAAACATTGGATTCAAAGTTTGTTTGTTGATTTGGTGAGCATTTTTGTTATCCATGTTTGTATTACATTTATCTATTTAAGCTTGGTATTTTTAAAGGTTATTTTAAATTTTATTTTAAAAGTATTTTATAAGTTATGGAATTTTATATGTAAAATTATTGTGAATATTTATGTTGATGAGTGTTATGATGTTTGTGATGAGTTCAAAAGGTATGATTTTTTTAGTACTAATTTGTTAGATGGATTCCACCTAGAATTGTTATATAGTTTTTAGCCAAAGAAGTTTCAGAGCCACATGGATGATGTGGAGAATCGATTAGAGTGAACGTTTCCTTAGATAAGAATATTCTCTCTAAAGAATATTCCCCTACAATATAGAGAGTTAGATACACTTGGCTAAACTACTGGAATTCACTTATGCATGGTAACTTTGGTTTTATCACCAACAGTTGCATGTGTTTCGCTCACTTCCAGATGTGTGACTTAGTTAATTGATGATTGCATGGATCAATTAACTAGGACAAGGTGGTAGTTCACTCCAATTTCCATCAGTGAGTGTCTAGATCTCTCTATATCATTACTAAGGCGGATTAGTTACTCATGTAGCCTATATCTATTGTAAATTATTCACTCTTTGAGTGTGGAATACAATTAATACAATTTCTTATTCTTTCACTCCAATTTTTCTCTCTTCTACTCATCTTTGCAAGCTATGTGTGTTCTTTTTCTAGCTAAATCTTCTATGCAGGTATTCACCACATCTTACATGGTATTAGAGCCCACAGGTTGCCAGGAAAAAGGTGCACCAACCTTTTTATTTGTAGGTACTAAAGATTGAAGAACACAGGGATAATGGAATTTTTGTAGTCTACAATTCTAACACTATATAACTATTTGGAGTGGAAACCAAAGATTCTACTTCTTCTTGAAAGTAGAGGCTTATACCAAATAACCATGGAAATGGAAGTAGAGCCCGATTCCGCCAATGAGAAAAATGACTTTCTCAATAGACAAGATATGGCCATAGGATCTATCTTCTGGTCTATTTCTCCTAAAATTCACTACCAAGTATATGATGAATCACGAGACTCAACTCCAAATGAACTATGGACCAAATTGGAGGTTCTATTCGGGAATAAAAAAGATTGTGAATATTGCATGCAGGAGATTGAAAAGATAGAGCCAAAAGAGAAGCCATAAGAAGATCGAACCTCTTATTCTGAAGAGTCTTCTACACAAGTTTTTGTTCCTTCTCATTTTTTATTTTTTTATGCATTGTACTTTGAGGGGGGGGGTTTCCCTATTTCCTTATTTTTTCAGTGTCTCATTCTTATATGCATTGTACAATGGGTACCTAACATGGCCTCTGTTGTCATGACCGATTCATCATGTACGCCCTAGTAGTGTTCAAGAGGGGTGTTGGAGATATTACACACTCACATAGAATTATTCTCCTAAGTTTGATAGTCCAATTTTGAGAACGCTTCCTTAGATGAGAATATTCTCTCTAGAGAATATTCCCCTACAATATAGGGCACTCCTCTTTAGCTCAATTCAATTACACTTACTTACTAGTGGAATTCACTATGAATGACAACCTCAGTTTTATCACGACCAGTTGCATGTCATTCTCTCACTTCCACACGTGTGACACAATTAACTAATGATTGCATGAATCAGTTAATTGGGACTAGGTGGTAGTTCACTCCAATGTTCATCAGTGAGTGTATAGATCTCTCTAAATCAATACTACGGTGGATTAGTTACTCATGTAGCCTATATCTATTGTAAATTATTCACTCTTTGAGTGTGGAATACGGTTAATATAATTTATTATTCTTTCACTCCAATTTTTCTCTCTTCTACCCACCTTTGCAAGTTGTATATGTTCTTTTTCTAGCTAGATCTTTTGTGCAGGTATTCACCACATATTACATGAAAAATTATAAATCTTATGCACATATGCAAATCTAGCTATGAAAACAAGAAACAAGGAAATATTACCCAAATAAATGGAGGGAAAAAAGTAGTGGACACACCTAGGAAAATAGGAGGCTATAACCATTGATGAATTGCCACGAAGAGGAGGATCTCTTTTCATTCTTTAAGCTATTGCCAAACTCCTTGCATTGTACCTAGAACACAATATCTCCAAACAATTCAATGAATATATGTATAAATCACACTAAATATACCAAATCAATAAATTAAGGAAGTCAAGTATGAAGTTCTGGAGCAATGTGAGGCCCTCCCTCGACGACTAGGTTTACGCTAGTCATAGCCTACAATATTGTTGCTTGCAACCATTGTCTCCTTGATATATCTTGCTCATTTTGGTAGTTTACTGTAGCACCCTAAAGAATCCAAGGTTGAGGAAAATTCACTTGGCGTCTTCAGTATGGATGCCCCTTCTAATTCTGAGAAGGAAGCATTCATTTCTCTGATCAGATCTTTAAAGCCAACTAAAGAAAAACATCCAATGACGAACAAGTTCGCAAGGAAGGAAAAAAACATCCCCAAGCTAGACAATTCATCTTCATAGCCAAAGAGAAAATCCCTTTTTCTGCATGCACAAGATTTAATAGGAAATTTCATATCCTTTTGGCCAATTCCTCGAACAATATAGGCATGGGTTTCAAAGCATTGAAAGGTTCAAGGAAATATATCTGGCTTTGCTTGTGGTTAATGATTCTTTGTATTTTTACTTGGTAGTAATGAGGAGAGAGATATGATCTTCAAATCAAGTCCTTGTTTCATGGGATCCAATGGAATGTTCCTCTCCCATTGGTCCCTTGACATTGATCCAAATATGAAAATCTTGATTGCCCATGTGTGGATCAATTTTTTGTACCTCCCCATCATCTTCTGGGATGAATTCACTCCTAAATACATTGGAGACAAGTTGGGTCGTTATATTGACCAAGATAAGACAAAATAAAATATATATTCCTATGTTAGAATTTGCATGGAAATCGATATGGAGAAGGGCCTTTCATAGGCAATGCATCTCAATATGGAGGGTTGCAGCCATCTTCATTCCCTTGATTATGAACAAATTTATTTCAAACACAATATCTTCCACGAGTATGGAGATTTTGCAAAGAGATTCCCAATAATCCAAGAAATCCAGACCCCTCCAAAGCAGTCTCTAAATCCATAGAATGAAATAAAACAATTAAATTTTAAGCATGTATCCAAAAGGCATAGGAAGCAGTTGTCCAAGGGGCCGTAGACCCAGTCTATCCTATCCATCCCTTCTAATAATAGATTTGAGGTTCTTGATGACTGAGAGGAAGAAGAAGAGGAAAGGGTGAAGGAATATCTACCAAAGACCCACTCATATTCTAAATTTGGAACAATATCATCTAAGGTCCAAGTGGAACTAGAGAATATTGTATAAAAGAACACATACATGGCCCCATCTGAGGAACAAATGGCAACTCCTTTGGAAAAGGAAGCACACATAGAAGAATAAAAGGAGGAAAAAGAAGAAGGAATAGAAGATGAGGGGGATGCATATATGGAAGAGAAGGATGCATGGGAACATGACCCTCCCACTAAACACTCAGTAAAGTGTCCACACTCGCCTAAAACTTTTGAATCTCCTCCTTTCACCAAAATCCCGAAGAAACGTTTGCATCCCTCTCCCCCACTAACAAGGGGAAGGAAATCAAGTTGAGAGAGTAGAGAAAGAGGTAGAATCAAATATCCTCTTGGGATATCAACTAACTCTAGAATCTACCCTATTTAGGGGGAGGACTCATCAAAATGAATAATTATGTATTGTTTATGTATTTTACTATGCAAGCAATATGTAATAATTTATTCTTGTACTCAAGAAATAGTAAAAATGAGTTACTATAGGATATATTATTGGACTCCTTCCTTTCATCTCTTTGGTGGGAGAAGGATAGCTCCACAAGTTGGATTCATCCTCCAAAAACTTTGTATTATCAAGTTGTCTGGTTCAATCATGGCCTTTTTATTACAATCTATAACCATTTATGTTAAAAAAAATTAAAGAACAATAATACCGAATCGTACATGAAGTTGACCCTTGGTCATAGGGTTCTCTCCCTACAATAGTAGTGTTGGTGTTTTTCCCTAGAGAGGGATTGAGAAGATCTAAGAGAAACCCATGAGGGAAAAGGCTATATCCATCACAACCAATGGGCAAAAAAGGAATAATCTAAGGTAAAAGATGAGAAAACAAACGTGAGTAAGTCCTTATAGTAAGGGAATTGGTGGAGATATAAATTCTAAGTAGCTTAGGTTCTTAAGGGAAGGGGGACTATAATCCTAGCCAAAATCTGACAAAGTTTCAATAAGATTTGAGCACAAATTAGAGAGAAAAGATAAGAATTTTATTGAGAAAAAGAAGCTAAAATAAGACAAAAGAGGGCTATTTATGGAAGAAAGAACCATATATGGGAAAACAAGATATAAGAAATCATTATCGAGTAAAAATTGACCCTTCCATTGATTGATCTGCGTGTTTGACTAAGCAACCCACTAGTTCTCATCGAATATGGAATTTTTCATTGTAAAAGGGATCTTTGATCTACTGGTCAATTCCCTTAGAAGGATATGATACACAATCTTATAGGAAATAAGAGATCAAAATAAAAATATAAAGTAAACTACCTCATAGTAGGGGAGAGAAAAAGCAAGCCTACATGTAAGAAAGAAAGTAGATGTGACAATCGCATCAGTCACCACCTATGGGCCCCAAGAGATCAGCATAGTCAAGAATGCAATGAATGGAGACAATGTTGCTACTAGATCAACAAAGGAAAAGTGAAAAAAGCACCAATAAAAACATGCTAGAACAAATCAAACAAAAAAGATACACATAAAACAAACCCCATGAGAAACAACTAAGGAGGGCAAGCCACCATCTCTTGTTTGAGAGATGAAATGCAGTGTAGCTAGGGGGAATAATATGGGGTGCCTAGGGGAGTTACCCAAGGGGAATACTAGTAGACAAGTATTGTTATGTATAAATGGCACTTTTAATAAATAAGGCCTAGTGTGAATGCAATAAATGTAAGAGGACTTACTAGAAGGTTCCTCCTCTAGAATGTTCTTAGGTGGTTGATAACACTATATAAGGGGGTTCAAGAAATGTAATGGGGAAGTCAAGAAGTATTTCATTTTGAGCGGTAGCGTATTAGGAGGTTTCCCCCTTGAAGAGGCAAGTGAACAAGAGTGTATCCCTTCCGTAATAGGGTTTATTGTATGGTGTTGTCATACCCTAAGGGTTTCTATAATAATAAAGTGGGATTTATTCTATATTGCTCTTGGATCTATTGCGGTGTTTATATATTCATCATTTTGGAACCTAACAAGTGGTATCAAAGAACTTTCTTTGGACACAAAAGGGGCAATTTTTTAATTTTATTTTTGCATGCTTTTAAATGAAGAATAAAAAGAGGGTTGCGACACTCCAGACAATTCTTGTATATTTTTGTGTAGAATTTGCAGAAACTGGTTGTAGATCTGAGTTCCTCTCAGAAAAACAACCAATTTCAAAAATAAATTGTTTGAAACGGAGTCTAGGAAGTGAAGTTATTAGCATTTTAAAATATGCTAATTTTCAAGGTTATGTGGACGACCACACGATTTTGTTGATTTCTATAACACTTGGGGACAAATTTTCCCAAAAACATTACAGATATGAGTTCCTCTTGCAAATATATTTCATTTCAAAAAACAAATCATCCAAATTGAAGCTCCAAAAGTGAAGCTATTGTTGATTTGAAATCGACCATTTTCTCAGGTCTTCATAATGACAACGAGACTACAGAGCTCATAATTTTTCACAGGGTGCTCAAATTAATGCCATTGGATAGAGAATTTTAAGAGATTTCTTTTGGTATGTTATATGTGGTGTTTCCAAAGGATGTTCTCTATCAAATCCTCATGGAACTTCTACTGAAGTTTGAAGCCCTCAAGACAAATTTTCACATCCAGGAACATATGCAAAACATCAAGGATGATTGTGGACATCTTCAAGAGACTTGCACTAAAATACAAGAGGGATGTATTATGGCAGACATCAGGGATGAATATAATCAAGAAGCATATGCTTGTTATGATTTTGAGGCCGATTGTGATGATTGGTATATGGATAGTTTTCATTTATAGGATGACAACCACTTTCATCTTCTATTTGATGACTCTACTACACCTTATGTAGAGCACATCTTGGAGAGTAGACAAGAGCCTTCTATGCATACTCTTCTTCAATTCTCTTATTCTCCAGTACTAATCGATGCTTTTTTGGCCAGCCCTACATATTTGTATCCACATGATTAGTGTAGACATTTGGAGCACCATTTTTATCCACCTATTGAGTCCTAGTATCTTCAAAGGTGAGTTCACATGTGCACTTGGACATGGGACCCCGATTTACAGTGGACCTTGGAATAATTCAACATGGAGGTGAGAAATTCTACATGGATAAGTGTGGACCATAATGTTCTTCAACATTATGGTCCACACTTATCCATGTGACCTTGGTATATGGTTGTACACCCTCATAAAAAGTGTTGAGGACAATACTTTCATAAAGGGGATGGAATGTAGTGTAGATAGGGGGAATGGGGTTCCTAGGGAGGCACCCAAGGGTAATAATAGTATATAATTATTGTTATGTATAGAGACCACTTTTAACAAATAAGGCCTAGTGTGAATGCAATAAATGTAAGAGGAATTTGATCTGAATTGGATCTTGGAAAATATTTGTAAATGTTGTAAATATACACATTTGTTTTATTTCATTTTATTCTGTCTTCTGGCAAAATGGGAAGGCTAAAAAACCATATGTGATTGTTGGCCTTCCAAGTGCATCCCAGGAAAAGTAATGAGATAAAAAATTAATAAGGGAGGAGAGAAAGGAGAGATGCAAGGAAAAAGAGGGAAGGACAACAACATAAATGGGAGCTCAAACAGGGTATCCAACTTGAGGTGGAGTGGACGAAGGAGTTAACATGCATGTTTTCTCCAAACAAGGGTGTCTCAGAGCCTTGGCCTTTGCGATTTTGTATTGTCAGTGAGTAACAATACACGGAGACTGTGTATAGCTCACCCCATTGTAGTTTTCTCCTCAACATAATAAAAGTCCCATTTAAATGTTGAATCTATGATTTATTGCAATCTATGATTTGGGGATTTGGTTTCGAGTTACCACAATGTATGCATACTCCATTGAAGTTTTGTTTTATCCTGTAGCACTCGTCCCAAGCGTTCTCTCATTTCCTGGGTGAATGTAAACTTGTATAGGTGAATTTAAACATACATGGGCGAATTTATACTTACCTGGATGAATTTATGGACCCCTGGGTGTTTTATTTACTTCCTAGGAGAAATTATACTTACCTCGGTGAATTCAAAGACCCATGGGCATTTTTTATTCATTGTTGAACATCTAAATTTGTCCCTTGTATTTTTTTTATTTGTTGTGGGGAATCAAAATCACCCCTAGATGTTTTTTTAGTTGTTGAGGTTCACCAAGTCACCCTGCAAACTTTTTCCTTTTTTTTTGAAGATCGAATCCACCTCTAGATATTTTTTTCAACTGTTGTTCGACCCATTCCAACTTGGGTTACTCTTAAATTCAATTTTCCTTCATTTGGTCGACCTGACCATCAAATAATTCGTCTGATCTTTCCTTTGGTCGACCTGACTGTCAAAGCAATCGACTGGGATTTCCTTTGGTCAACCCGATCATCAAAGCAATCGATCAGGATTTACTTTGGTCAACTTGACCATCAAATAATTCAACTGATATTTCCTTTGGTCAACCCGACCATTAAATAATTTGACTGAGATTTCCTTTGGTCAACCCAACCATCAAAGAAATCAATTGGGTTTTCCTTCGGTTGACCAGACCATCAAAGAATTTGACCGAGACTTCCTTTGGTTGAAACTACCATCAAATAATTCAACTGGGGTTCCATTCGGTCAACCCGACCATCGGAGCATTTGAATGGTCATCCATAAGGCTGACTCGACTAGTGGGCATGTTTCAAGGATTATAACTAAACAAAGAAGAGAAATATAGAAATAAAAGTTTTATTCCGCAGTAGAATCCATGTTGGTGAGACGAACAGGCAATAGGCCTACCTTTTATGGATTATATGGTATCAAAACAAGTTCTGAAGACTTGGAGAATACCTGCATGGTAAACACTCGTAGCCAGTACCAAAAAAGTGGACAAGCATTGCTACCAGGCCTACAAAGAAGCAGACCACCATCAATGGCAGGACATCATCATGAAGAAAATGACAGTGAAGACCCAGAGGTTAGATTGGATTAGCTAGAGTGAAGCATTGCTACATTGACAGAGTTGGTGACACAGTTGCTTGTAATGAAGGGTAAGGAAACACACTCAACAAAGATTGAGGATGAAGAAAAAAAAAATTGTCCAGAAAGTTCCAAAGGAGAGACGCTTGGAAAATCAGGTAATGACAACAACGTTTCTTCATCTTCTAGTGTTCCTTTCAAAGTTGAAACGAAGCTATAAATACCCATGTTTATTGGACAAAATAATGTTGAAGTCTTGGATAGATGGTGTTGGTAGCCATTTCGCATTTTTATCCTATCCTTATAAGCTGTCTACACAAGTGTTTTGGAACCCTTGATTCTCATCGCAATCTTTTGAATAAAACGACATGATTATTTTTCACATTCGCACACCTGCATTTTGTTTTCGTTTTCATGACTGCAAGCGTGAACACCTTGAGTTCGAAGTCATGTTGATGGCATTAAAATCGTCACTGGATTATTATGGTTACTCTTTTTTATATGGTCATTTCATCTCTAACTCAATAATGGTCACACAGTTGGCAAGACACCAAATCTTTACTCACTTTTCCTTTTTGTTAATATGACTTCATTTTATAAGTTTGTGATAAAATGGTATTCTAGTGATTGTGATTAAGTCCTTGATGCAATGGTGGTTTCATGAGAACGCATTAACATTGTGATTAGACCCTTGATGCAATGGTTTCATACAACGCATAAGTTTTATGGTCAAATCTTTGGTGCTAAATTCGAAATATTGTTTTGTTTTAAATCATACAAACACTATTGTTTGTGCAAATATTCGAGTTGACTTATCATCGTTTTCAATAGTTGTTTGATTGGCATGTCGTTTGAATTTCTTTTAAACACACCAATAGTGATTTGAATCACCATAGCGCCGTCGATCATACATTTCGATATGAATGTTTTCATGGGTTTGTTTTGTTCCACCACCCTCGCACACTTAGGCATTAATGCCTGCCTTGTATCTCGGGTTAGATCTGTTGGTCTTGGGGAAACCTATGAGATTTCGGCTCTACGTATACCCTGTTTAACCCCCTGTCTGTTTACCTTGCTCACAGTGTGTTCTCTCCCATGACACCTGTAGTGCGCATAGAACCTAATGGCATCCAAACGCTCCTGCTATTTGACAATGCTCGTGAAGACTTGGAGAATAATGGCTGGTTAGTTTTCATCCAAAAATTTGAGGGTTTCAATCTTGCGGTCGCCCAACAGTTGTCCCTCACATTTGACGGATGCAGGGTTAAGGTTGGAGATACCCAACTGGAATTAAACGAAGAATTCCTCAGTTCAGCCACAGGTTTACCAACTAAAGGGAAGAGGTGGTTTAAGAATTCGAAAGTGGATGAAGTGCCATGGCCGCTCCTATTCACATCGAGGAAAATTGTCAGTTGTGACAGAGGTATGCCTGTCACCACCCTCAAGCCCAGGTGGCATGATTTATTATCCATTGTTAAGAAATTCGTGACTTGCAAAGGTTGTTATGGTTTAGTCTTTCTTTACCATCTCTGGTTTCTTATGAATTTTATGGATTTCCCTGTGAATATACCTCACTACCTCCTACGCAGCCTATATAAAATGTTGAAACGATTTAAGAAGGATAAGTCTGATAGCAGCCTCTTCCATCAATGCTTGATCAAAATCGTTATTTTTCATCATTTGAGGCTTAGTGGTGACAATTGACAAGCTTTCCTGTTAAGGAATGGCTTTGCCACTGCCGAGTGTGTTCCAGTGGACAAGGTTGTGGTCACTGAAACCCTGGTTGGGCCTGCCGTGCCCTTCTACCCCCTGTCAAACCCTCGAACTTCCCCAACACTGACCTACCTGATACTATGCCTGACCCATGTTCTAAAGACAATACTAAGACCGTTAAGAGACCTGTAAGGAAGAAGGGCAAGGGTAATACTGATGCCAATAGTAAGGGAAAGAAGAATGCAGGATGGATTTCCATGTGTGCTCGGAACAAGCCCAAACAAAACGTAGACCAGAAGCCTATTGTTTTGAGCGAGGATTCGAACTCTGAGATTGAACGCTTTTTGGCCGAGGAATACCCTTACTCTCATGGCCTCTGTTCTGTTGAACCCTATGACTACGTGTCCAACCTTCCACCGTGCCTCAAGGAAGACCCTAACTTCCCGAGAATTAAGTTTGACAGTGGAACCCCTAGCAATTTAAAAGAACCCCCACCTGTAGTGGCTGGGCTCGATGAACCATAGTGTACTCAATGCAATTCTTGGCTCGAACGTTACTACACAAATGTTCCTCTGTTGCAATCCAGAATTAAATATTTGGAGGAACGGGTTACTGTGTTGTCAAAGGAAAATGATAGGCTGCAAGCCAACGATAAGAGAGAAAATACCACAGGTTATATCATCTTCAGAAATGTTGAGGCAACTACTGCCTTTGTTAACTCAAAGTTATCCTGACCGAATCATTTTCCTACAGTCCAGGTATGTTATTTCAATATCGATTTTTGGTTTAAATTAGCATAACCATTTTTGTTTGCTCAAAAATAGTTTTTCTTTGATAGATTTAAAAACGATTCTGTTATTTTCGAATTACCAAGACTGATTTCGTTTTGGATTGTGTTTGCATAAATCAGTACAAAAGATTTTCTTGATCGATTGTAGCTCTGTTTTGATTAAATCAGTTTAATATGATTCTGTTGTTCTTGAATTAGTATAAACGATGGTATTTGCTCTGAGTTAGTTTGATTTAGTTCTATTTGGTTTGATTCAGAAGCGATTATGTATGTCTTGAATTAGCATAGTCGTTTGTGTCCCCGATGAATTAATATCAAAGATTGGTTTGCTATATCGAATTTAGTTCTGTTTTGATTCAATATGATTTGGTTGGTTTTGAATTGATAGAAACGATTTTGTTTGCGTTTAATTAGTATCAAATATCTGTTTGATAGATCGCTTGCATTCCTGTTACCATTCGATCAATTCAAATACGATTCTGTTAGTTTTGAATTGGTATGAATGATTTGGTTAGTTTTAGTGTGAATGATTGTCCTTGTTTTGAATTAGTAATTAGGAGTTGTTTGATTCACCACATATATTCTTGTTATCATTTGGATTGATTTAAAAACGATTTTGTTTGTAAATATGACCAGCTACTGAATCGTGAGATTCTGTAGCTAGTCATAAAATTTAGATTTTTGTTAATTTTACAAATAAAACATTATCTAAACTTGTTTATTTTTATCCATCTACAGGTACATCCGAATTACAATGGGATTGGATCTGCTGTGGCAGTTTAGAACATACCTTTTGATTACATAGTCTTGTTTCTAGTTGTTAGTTCTAGGGAAATAGAGATTTGGGAGATTGTTCCCATATTTTTTGCAAACTGTTTTTGATAATTCCCACAGGGATGTTTTACCCTGTGGCCTTTATATACTTGTTATTTTTTGTAAGAAACCCATCACTGTTGGGAGAACAAAGACTATGGATTTATGATAATACCGACTCGAATGGAAGTGGATCTTTTGTAACAGCTTTAGCTTTCAATTTATCATACTGTAGTAACCTTCTTTTAATTTAAACTAACATGAATTAAAATAGAGAAGAAAATTTCAATATTCACTAAAAATTCGCTTACTCTAGCATATTCATGTTGGAATATTGGTTGTTGTCATTGATGTCAACCCTAGTCATGGGTTTTGGACCAGAAGATTGATGAAGTTATTTGGACATGAAGGAAAATGAAAATGAAGATACAAAACCCATGGATGGATAGTATACATCATGCTCTTTCCAGTGGTAT
>ML791056.1:507032-536042 GCA_009831015.1 Picea engelmannii
CCTAGGACTTAGATCTGCCAATGGAGCCGCTAAACCCGTCGGAGTGGATCATCCCAAATGGCTTGGGTTATTTAGACAACCCCGGACCGGATCCACCCCTCCAGTTGACGAGCGTTCAATTTCGCCTATCAACAAATGGCGCTAGAAGGAGGGTCTGAAAAGTATTAATGGCACAAGGCGGTCGTAAGAATCCTCCACCCAACCGCTCACCTATAGTGACAAGAAGTCATTCAAACGACAACATTGTCCCTCAAACAACAACCACATCAAACGATGATCTATGGATCACAGTTGAACCAATAACCCCAAATCCTACAGGTGGTGACGTACAAGAGATTGCCTGTCAATCTCTCTTAAGAACACATAGTGCCTTTGTCTGTTTAAGGCAACCAAATCGGCCTTTGGACCAACCTTTAGATTTCTCTGATATCAGAGAACAACTTGGAGGCACTAACCTTACTTTGAACCCTATAGATCCAATCCTCACTCCTGCTGCAAGAGGAACTGGAATACCACCCTCACCACCTCCATCATCTCCTTCTTCTTCTGGAGAAGACTCTTCTGACGAAGGTAGTTCCCCTTCTCATCCTTCCACACCACCTACACCAATGGCCAACCAGTACAATCCTACCAGACTTTATCTCGACCAGGATGCAGTAGCCGTACCTGGGCTTCAACATCCCTTACCCAAACATCCAGAGAAGTGGCTCCCCAAGTTTGACCCTGACTCTAAACAGATCGCCGAAGATCACATTAAAAAGTTTATGTTAGCCATTAGGATCTGTAATGTCGAACACGAAGACGTAGTCTGCAGGTTTTTCCCCTACACTTTCGAGGGCAATGCCTCTACCTGGTACTTTTCCCAGCAGCCCCATACCATCGTGTCATGGGAGAAGTTTGAATCCTACTTTCTTGAGAAGTTTGGGGACGATAAGTCCCCTGAAGTTCTAGTTATGGAGATTTCTAGTTTAAGAATGAACCCCAAAGAGAAAACCAAAGATTATTAACACTAAAGAACCGAATCCCTACTAACTCGATGCCTGCTGAGAATCTCATTATAACATACTACACCAAAGCTTTGCATCAAAGTATAGCCATTTAGGTAAAATGATCTAAGAAAGCCACGCTGTTAGAGGCCTTTGAAGAGTCTAGTCAAATTGAAAAAGACATCCTTAGTTTAAAAGACACTACTAGCAACGATCCAGAAACTAGTTCTTCTTCCAAAAAGAAAATCAAAATCCTCCCTAGACCTGCTCAAAATAAAACACAACCTGAAAACTCAGATTTATAAAACTTAACAAAAGTCATTCAAAAACTGTCAAATCAAGTTATAGATTTGAAAAGGACGGCCGAAGAAGCTTCTTCGAGAAAAGGGCCTTACAAACCCCCGTTCAGGAAGCCTTTTCCCACCAACCGACCTAACCCAAATACCGAGGGCCTAAATCTAGAAAGTCTGCAATTCGCCCTTCAAACAATTCTAGAAGCCCAGGATAACTTGATGCCCCTTGAGATCCCTGAGGAAGTAGTTGAACAAGAGACAATTGAAGAAGAATAATCTTCTCCAAACATTTTTGGACACTTCTCGGATAGCATTTTTCAAGCTAATTTCGAGACAATACATCCATACAATACTAGGAGTAAGACAATGAACAAACCTTCCTTCAAAAACACTACGACTTTGCCCCCAAAACAATTTAAACCAGCTAAGACTAAACAGAGTCATGTAAACCCCAACTTAGATTATGATTTAGTTGAATATCTAAAAAAGTTAAGGGCTAACATTTATGTTTATGAGTTACTAAAATTTTTCGTTTCTGCTACAAAAAATGTTACAGAATATCGCAGAGAATAGAAAAAATGGTAATTCAAGCAGTAACAAGGTTGTTCAGAACAAAGTTCCTCAGAATACTTCCGCTAAGAATAATTTTGATCCTCATGAGAAGGGAAGCCTTCCTGTAAATAATGTAACAAATGTAGATAAATTAGCTTTACACACTGCGAGTAAAAAGCCACAAGCTTCCACCATCAGTACTCACAGAAATGTACCTCCATTTTTGTTAACTTTCGAAATCTTTAATAGGAACGTGCACAATTGTATGGTATATTTAGGAGCGTCATCCAATGTAATTCCATGGTCTATATTTCAGAAGATTAATGCTGAAGTCGAACCATCCACCTTAAAAATCATCCAACTTGATCGAACTAGTGTTAAAGTTATAGGCGAATTAAGGAATGTGATTATAAGATTATCGTCTAACCCCAAAGTTCATCAGGTAATTGATATTATTGTTGTGGATATTCCAGAAGTGTATGGTCTATTTTTAAGCAGGGTCTGGTCAGAGAAGATACACGGCTACTTCGCGATCGATTGGTCTCACCTATGGCTGCCCGAGAACGGAAAGCCCAACAAGATCAAGGTAAATCGTGAATGCTACCTAAAGCTCATAGTCACAAATTTAAATGATCCCAATGAACCATTTACACCTTCTGTCGATTCACCCGAAATACAAGGGATGGATACCTTCTTCGGCAATTTCATGGCCGAGACTTCAACTATCACCAACCCGAAACAACAATCCGAGATTGTAGCATATGTGCAGCCAGTAGTTTCTACACAATGGTCTCATGCACCCGATAAGAATCAAGTATGGTCTCTTTACTTTGACGGGTCAAAGTCCAAAGAAGGAGCTGGTGTAGGCTGCATTATTATTGATCCCGCAGGTAACAAAACCCTGATTGCATGCAGGTTAGAATTTGAATGTACTAATAACACAACAGAATATGAGGCTTTATTGCAGGGCCTCAGAAAAGCTTTAGACATGAACATTCAAAATTTGACTGTCTTTGGCGATTCAAAAATCGTGGTAAGACAGGTAAGAGATTCTATCCACTGCCTGTCTCCGCATCTTAAAAGCTACCAATCTGAGGTATGGAATTTAATGAATAAGTTTTCTGCTTTCAATATAAATTCTATTCCTAGATTGAATAATTTTGAAATTGATTTATTAGCTAACGTAGCTTCCAAACTCTTTCCTGCAGAAGGCTTGTCCCCGAATGCATTCTCCGTCGAACTGTTGTTCAGGCCATCCGTTCCCGACAACATCACAAATTAGAGAGTCTTCAACGACGATCAACAGATTATTAGCGTCCTGCATATGGAAGAGACTTTCCAAGGCGCGGTGATTGATGAATGCACTCATGACGACAATCTGCGCGATTTCACGGTAATACCAGATCTGAGATCTCCTGAATCTTCATCGGACATGGTAAATTCGATCCCTAAATCTATAGTTAGATTAGAAAATTTTTACGATCTTCAGGATAAATTCAAAAAATCGGTCAACTGTAAAACCAATAGTTCCTCGTTATCATACGAAAAAGTAAACTTGGGAACTAATGACAATCCATAGTGCATTAATTTAGGGGTGGGGTGCTTTGAACAAGAGAAAGTTGCATTTATTAAATTGTTTAAGGAATTTAAAGATGTTTTTGCATGGATGTATGATGACCTTAAAACTTTCGACCCTAACATCATACAACACGTCATTCCTATGAAACCCCAAACCTTGCCCTTTCAACAAAAATTAAGAAAAATGCACCCTAAGCTCGAACCGACCGTCAAAAAATAATTAAATAAACTCCTGAATGCTAAGATAATTTTCCCAGTTAGGCACACACAATGGGTTTCTAACCTTGTCCCTATCCAGAAGAAAAGTGGGGAAATCCGACTTTGCATCGATCTCCGAAACCTTAATAGAGCGTCTGATAAAGACAACTACCCTGTCCCACCTATGGAACAGATCCTTCAACAGGTATCTGGTTCTAAGAGACTATCCTTATTGGATGGTTTTTCAGGGTACAACCAAGTCCTGATGTCTCCTCCAGACCAACTTAAAACTACCTTCCGCACTCCATGGGGCACCTACGCTTATAGGAAAATGCCCTTTGGACTGATTAATGCCAGTGCCACTTTCCAGAGAGCGATGGACATCGCTTTCCGAGGCTTAATCAATCAATCCGTCATAGTTTACTTAGATGATGTTACTGTATTTTCTAAAAGCAAAATTGATCATCTAGCTCATTTGAGAGCCATTCTACAGCGATGTCATAAATACGACATTTCCTTGAATCCTAAAAAATCTATCTTCGCAGTAGAACAAGGTAAAATCTTAGGATTTATTGTGTCAAGCAAAGGGATGATTATCGATTCTGAAAGGACTCAAGTCATCTCGAAACTTCCCCCTCCCTCATCCAAAAAGTCTATGCAGTCTTTCTTAGGCTAGATAAACTTTGTCAGGAGATTCGTCCCCAGTTTTTCCGAAATGGTGAGACCTTTACAGAATCTAATTAAGAATGACACACAATATCATTGGGGACCCTTAGAAAATCAAGACTTTAATGCAATAAAAAAGGCCATAATATATGCTCCTTCTCTAATGGGCCCCGACTTTTCGCAAGACTTTACGCTCTACACTTTTGCTTCTGACCGTTCCTATGCCGCTATCCTAACTCAAAAGAACGTCGAAAACAATGAAGTACCCATTGCCTTTATGAGCTCTGCTTTCAAAGGCACAGAACTTAATTACCCAACAATAGATCAGCAAGCCTACGTTGTTTTTAAAGCAGTCAAGCACTTCCGATCTTATCTTTTGAAATCTAGGACAAAAATTAGTGTTCCTTACCCAACCGTCAGAAATATGTTAATGCAGAAAGAACTAGGCGAAAAGAGAGCGAACTGGGTCACCTCCTTACAGGAGTATGACATAGAAATCACCCCAGCTCAAATAGTGAGAGGCCAAGGGATGTGCAAGTTAGTTGCTGACTCAACAACATGACAACAAGAAGAAAATGATATGTCAAACCCAGGACAACACAATCAAAATGCAATCTGCTGTGCACAAAACTCTGTCAGTCCCTGGTATGACGATATAAAATTCTGTCTTGAACATGGGTCAGCCCCCCGACACCTAGATCCCACTAAAAAAAGAGTGTTAAGATTAAAATATGCCTCCTTTCATTTGATTAATGGTATTTTGTTTTGTCAAAATTTTGATGGAGTACTAATGCGTTGTCTTGAGAAAGATGAAACAAAAAAAGTCTTACTAGAATTGCACGCAGGAGAAGCTGGTGGGCATTTTGGTGGTGACACCACTACCCATAAAGTTTTAAGAGATGGTTATTACTAGCCCACACTTTTTATATATTCCCATGCCTTGTGTCACAAATGTTTTATTTGTCAAAAAGCATCAGGGCAGTTATAGAAACCAACATTTCCTTTGCATCCTGTTTCAGTAGACTCCCCTTTTCAGCAGTGTGGTCTTGATATTATAGGTCCAATCAATCTGCCATCCACACAACAACATAAGTTTATCATAACAACCACAGATGAATTCACCAGGTGGTCTGAAGTTGCCGCATTAAGAACTATGAATACTAGTCAGGTAATTGCCTTTTTAAATTCGAATATTATTACTCGTTTTGGTATCCCTGACTGTTTAGTATTCGATAACGCTTCTTATTTTTCGTCTCTTGAGATGAGCGAGTTCTCTCTAGAAAAATGAATTAAATTGAAGTATTCTGCCAGCTACTGCCCTCAGGGCAATGGATTAGCAGAATCAACAAATAAGAATTTGATTAAAATCATCAAGAGAACGGTATTTGAAAATCACAAAAACTGGCATAATGCATTACTAAACGTAATCTAGGTTGATAGGGTAAAACCGAAAACTGTTGTAGGTAACTCTCCCTTCTTTCTCATCTATGGCAGAGAAGCAATTTTGCCACCACATATTCTTCTTCCCTCACTACAACTTTCACAGAAAATACAAGAAGAAGACTGTCCCCCTTTGGAGAATCGAATTAATGCTTTAATAAAACTAGAAGAGGTAAGAGCTCAAGCTAAACGTAAGTTAGATCAACATCAACTAGTGGTCAAAAGATGGTTTGATTCCAACTCTGCCTCTGATAGGAACTTAGAAGTAGGTGACTTGTCTTGAAATGGGACAAACCGCATGAGGGAAAGGGAGAGCACACGAAGTTTCAGAACTTATGGCTTGGACCATTTTTAATTGCTGAGAAATTGGGTCCCAGCTCTTTCCGATTACAGAATCTAGAGGGACAGCTAGACACCTATCTGGTGAATGGCCAAGCTCTGAAAAGATATTTTGCTTGATGAAAACCCTGTGCATATTGTGTAAATATTTTTCTTTTGTTTTCTTTGCTTTTTCTTTTTTTCTTTTGATTTGTCCTTACACTTATCAGTTTTTTATTTTTGGAAATACACATACCTGCATTATGAACTGTTCAAACAAAGAAAATTTTTTTTTTCCTCTGAAATGACTGTTAAAAATTTGTCTAAACATCTACTGTGATACACCTGCCATGTTGAGAAAAGACTGTTGTTTCAAAGAAGTTTATTGATTTCAATCTGTAAGTAAAGCTTGTCACGATCATCCATTATCTTCTTACGCTGTCCCTGTTCCTTAAGGGAATAACTCAGAAGATGTCTCCCTGCTTTCGAAGGTTGGTTTTACAAACAAACCATCTCTGAATCTTAATGAAGGACAATTTAAAAAAAACTCTTTCAAGGTCTGTAAAAAAAAAAAATATGTCAAAAATAACATAATTTTCAGCGTCACCCCGCTTAATTATATATCTTTAAAAAACAAATAAATCATAAAAGAGCTGTGGGAAGTGCTTGTAAACCCGTCGGGATGATGAACAGGTCTGCTGGCAGTGGGTAAATGCATGCATGATGCCAAGACAACTTCACCGAGGTACTGAATAGGCCCGCTGGCAACGAAGCAATGCCAGGTATATGAAAATTCGTAAGTATGAGATTTCTTGACCTTAAAATGTCCTTTATTCTGATCTGGAACTTCTTGGCAGGATACAGATATTAGAGTGGGTTAAATGAAAACCCTTTCGAGGCTATGAACGCCTACTGGCAGCAGTGGCTCTGTCAACAGTATTGGAGATTTTATCTTTAATATCATGACTCACTTATCTTAAGACTGTTATCAGTTTTCACCTTTTAAGCACAGCTGGAATATTTGATTAATGATGATGTTTAAACAATTTTCTGGTTGTTTTTGAGTTAGAATTATTCTCAATATCATAATCTGAATTTGTTCTTTTGGCAGAGATAACTGCTTCTACCAGTGTGTCACCATTGTTGGCAGCCATTTTGCATTTTTATCCTATCCTTATAAGCTGCCTACACAAGTGTTTTGGAACCCTTGATTCTCATCACAATCTTTTGAATAAAATGACATGATTATTTTGCGCATTCACACACCTGCCTTTTGTTTTCATTTTCATGACTGCAAGCATGAAAACCTTGAGTTCGAAGTCATGTCGATGGTATTAAAATCGTCACTGGATTATTATGGTTACTCTTGTTTATATGGTCATTTCATCTCTAACTCAATAATGGTCACACAGTTGGCAAGACACCAAATATTTACTCACTTTGCCTTTTTGTTAATATGACTTCATTTTATAAGTTTGTGATGCAATGGTATTCTAGTGATTGTGATTGAGTCCTTGATGCAATGGTGGTTTCATGAGAATGCATTAACATTGTGATTAGACCCTTGATGCAATGGTTTCATACAACGCATAAGTTTTATGGTCAAATCTTTGGTGCTAAATTCGAAATATTGTTTTGTTTTAAATCATACAAACACTATTGTTTGTGCAAATATTTGAGTCGACTTATCATCGTTTTCAATAGTTGTTTGATTGGCATGCCATTTGAATTGATTTTAAACACACCAATAGTGATTTGAATCACCATAGCGTCGTCAATCGTACATTTCGATATGAATGTTTTGCATGGGTTTGTTTCATTCCACCACCCTCGCACACTTAGGCATTAATGTCTGCCTTGTATCTCGGGTTAGCTCTGTTGGTCTTGGGGAAACCTGTGAGATTTCGGTTCTGCGTATACCCTGTCTAACCCCCTGTCTGTTTACCCTGCTCACTGTGTGTTCTCTCCCATGGCACCTGTAGTGCACATAGAACCTAATGGCATCCAAACGCTCCTGCTATTTGACAATGCTCGTGAGGACCTGGAGAATAATGGCTAGTTAGTTTTCATCCAAAAATGTGAGGGTTTCAATCTTGCGGTCACCCAACAGTTTTCCCTCACATTTGACGGATGCAGGGCTAAGGTTGGAGATACCCAACTGGAATTAAAAGAAGAATTCCTCAGTTCAGCCACGGGTTTACCAGCTAAAGGGTAGAGGTGGTTTAAAAATTTGAAAGTGGATGAAGTGCCATGACCGCTCCTATTCACATCGAGGAAAATTGTCAGTTGTGACAGAGGTATGCCTGTCACTGCCCTCAAGCCCAGGTGGCATGATTTATTAGCCATTGTAAACCAATTCGTGACTTGCGAAGGTCATTATGGTTTAGTCTTTCTTTACCATCTCCGGTTGCTTATGAATTTTATGGATTTCCCTATGAATATGCCTCACTACCTCCTACGCAGCCTGTATAAAATTTCGAAACGATTTAAGAAGGAGAAGGCTGATAGTAGCCTCTTCCATCACTGCTTGATCAAAATTGTTATTGTTAATCATTTGAGGCTTAGTGGTGACAATTGGCAAGCTTTCCTTTTAAGGAATGTCTTTTCCACTGCCGAGTGTGTTCCAGTGGACAAGGTTGTGGTCACCGAAACCGTGGTTGGGCTTGTCGTGCCCTTCTACCCCCTGTCAAACCCTCGAACTGCCCCAACACTGACCTACCCGATACTATGCCCGACTTGTGTTCTAAAGACAATACTAAGACCGTTAAGAGTCCTGTAAGGAAGAAGGGAAAGGGTAATACCGATGCCAATAGTAAGGGAAAGAAGAATGCACGATGGATATCCAGGTGTGCTCGGAACAAGCCCAAACAAAAAGTAGACTAAAATCCTATTGTTTTGAGTGAGGATTCGAACTCTGAGATTGAACGCTTTTTGGTTGAGGAATACCCTTACTCTCATGGCCTCTGTTCTGTTGAACCTTACGACTATGTGTCCAACCTTCCACCGTGCCTCAAGGAAGACCCTAACTTCCCGAGAATTAAGTTTGACAGTGGAACCCCTGGCAATTTAAAAGAACCCCCACCTGTAGTGGCTTGGCCCGATGAACCATAGTGTACTCAATGCAATTCTTGGCTCGAACGTTACTACACAAATGTTCCTCTGTTGTAATCCAGAATTAAATATTTGGAGGAACGGGTTACTGTGTTGTCAAAGGAAAATGATAGGTTGCAAGCCAACGATAAGAGACAAAAGACCACGGGTTCTATCATCTTCAGAAATGTTGAGGCAACTCCTTCCTTTGTTAAATCAAAGTTATCCTGACCGAATCATTTTCCTATAGTCCAAGTATGTTATTTCAATATCGATTTTTGGTTTAGATTAGCATAGCCGTTTGTGTTTGCTCAGAAATAGTTTTGCTTTGATAGATTTAAAAACGATTCTGTTATTTTCGAATTACCAAGAATGATTTCGTTTTGGATTGTGTTTGCATAAATCAATACACAAGATTTGCTTGATCGATTGTAGCTCTGTTTTGATTAAATCGGTTTAATACGATTCTGTTGTTCTTGAATTAGTATAAACAATGGTATTGGCTTTGAGTTAGTTTGATTTAGTTATGTTTGGTTTGATTCAGAAGCGATTCTGTATGTCTTGAATTAGCATAGTCGTTTGTGTCCCCGATGAATTAATTTCAAAGATTGGTTTGCTATATCGAATTTAGTTATGTTTTGATTTAATATGATTTGGTTGGTTTTGAATTGATAGAAACGATTTTGTTTTCATTTAATTAGTATCAAAGATCTGTTTGATAGATCGCTTGCATTCTTGTTACCATTCGATCAATTCAAATATGATTATGTTAGTTTTGAATTGGTATGAATGATTTGGTTAGTTTTAGTGTGAATGATTGGCTTTGTTTTGAATTAGTAATTAGGAGTTGTTTGATTCATCGCATATATTCTTGTTATCATTTGGATTGATTTAAAAACGATTTTGTTTGTAAATATGACCAGGTACAGAATCGTGAGATTCTGTAGCTAGTCATAAAATTTAGATTTTTGTTAATTTTACAAATAAAACATTATCTAAACTTGTTTATTTTTATCCATCTACAGGTACATCCGAATTACAATGGGATTAGATCTGCTGTGGCAGTTTAGAACATACCTTTTGATTACATAGTCTTGTTTCTAGTTGTTAGTTCTAGGCAGAAATAGAGATTTGGGAGATTGTTCCCATATTTTTTGCAAACTGTTTTTGATAATTCCTACAGGGATGTTTTACCCTGTGGCCTTTATATACTTGTTATTTTTTGTAAGCAACCCATGACTGTTGGGAGAACAAAGACTATGGATTTATGATGATACAGACTCGAATGGAAGTGGATCTTTTGTAACAGCTTTAGCTTTCAATTTATCATACTTTCGTTCAAGATTTGTGCATTTTAATTTGTTATCAAATTATTGACTACTTTAGATATCAAGATTTGATACAGGTTGATGCGTTATGATTTAAATTTTGTCCATATCTAATGTATCTCAATTTACACACATCAATTAATCTATTTTAATTTAATTAATAGAAGGTTTATCTTCTTAATTAAATGAATGATTATATGCAAATCTTCGCACAGGGATTTATTTAAATGCGATGATCTATAAACTTTAAGATTGTTGTCGTTTTATGTCTTGTTTGTTCTGTCATTCATATTCAAAGAGAACTGCTGCTTCCTGTTTACAAGAATCTTGTGGAAAATCTGGTGCGGGTTTCCTCCCATCAAACAACTAAATCAAGTACTGTGCACAAGACAAATAGGAAGCGTTACTTCAGGTCAGTTTGTTATTTGCAATTTAATAGTTAATGAATTCGAGAATTCTCAGTAGTTTAGATAGATATATAGTTCAGATTCACAGTTAGGATTATTATTTTAATTGCTGAGCTTATTTAGTTTTCAATTTTTGTTCCTTTCTCATAAAAATTATAAAAATAAAAAATAATAGTTTTATTGTCATAGGACAGTTCACAAATGATTTTTTGCGGGTTTTCAATTTAAAATCTGTATTCTGTAAATACTGTACATATGCAATTGAGATTTAATTCTGTTGATAGCTGAACATTTAAATAAGTAGAATTATTGTTTTATGATATTAGTAAGTAAACTGTATATATAGTTTTAGATTTGTATATAATTTGCTGTAGCTGCTTTTGTACTTAGATTAGTTTTTTTTTTCTTTCGTTTTCCTAGGACTTAGATCAGCCAATGGATCCACTAAACCCATTGGAATGGATCATCCCAAATGGCTTGGGTTATTTAGACAACCCCGAACCGGATCCACCCCTCCAGTTGACGAGTGTTCAATTTCGCCCGTCAACAGATGGTTGAAACAATTGGAAGTTTACTTTGGTCTTTATCAAATCCAAGAAACACAACTGATCTCCTTTTCCCATTTTAAGATGACCGAACATGCTCTGCTATGGTGGGAGAGTTGCGTGGATGCACTAAGAATAGACTAGAATCCCATGGTGACAAAATGGGAGGACTTCAAGGCATTACGTAAGTCACAATTCTGTCCCATAGGCTACGAAGAGGAACAACTCATGAAGTGGTAGTGCCTTCAACAAGAATAGGGTCAATGCATGAAAGAGTAGACTTCTTAGTTCAAGAGGTAGGCCATCATGTTGATTATCTCTTTGGAAGAGCCCAGGGTGGTGATGAAGTACCTTGGAGGACTTTTTAGCCATATCTGAAGACAATTGCATCTTCATGGTGTGAAAAGAATAGATGAGGCAAGCAAGAAGGATCTCTACATTGATTTGGAATCTAGGAAAATACAAATGATCCAGGTCGATATCGGTACCTCTTTCAACTAGCTCAAAATAATTTTCTAAAATTTTTGGCAATTTACTATTTTTAGTAGTTTTTAACTTACGGGGCCATTTTGAGGGCCTAAATGAAGGTTTTTCAGTATTGAGATTCTCAATGATAACCAAAGGCTCTGATTGAGATTCTCAATGATAGCCAAAGGCTCTGATTGAGCCCCCAAAATGAATCTCCTTGAAGACACCTTTCCAACGAGCTACCGTGCGCTCCAAATGGAGATCGTATGCCAAAGTTACACCCCAGGGAAGTTGATACACCAAACTACCCAAAACGGGGTCCACAAAACTATTGGATTTTCATCTTTCGGGGTTAGGGTTTTGGATTTTATTTATGATAAAAAGGCCTTTGGAGCCTCATTGTAAAATCATGTTCTTGCGAATGTGAGTATCAAACACATCTCTTCTCAGAGATAAGCTACCACCATTCTAGCGAGTCTTTCACTTTGCATTTTTATAGTCTTCATACATTTTTTCTCATTAATAAAAAATTGTGTATTACTGTATCTCTGTGTTTATCATTACATCTCTGATACATTTATGTTATATTATTAGATATCCGAGATATCTCTGTACATTTATGTTGGCCCTTGACCAAGTTTTGGAGAACCTTGGTCACGTTTGACCGATTTTGGGACTTCGATAGGGTAGTCGAAGGCAGAGCGCAAGGCGAAGCGGAGATCGCGGGATCTCAGCCCCCTCTTAGGGAATTTTTTGGTTTAGGGTTTATGTAATGGGTATGGGATGTCGGCCCATGGGTTTACCCATGTTTAGGCCCATTTTGTAATGTATAAATATAAATCTAGGTGATGTAAGTAGGTGGTGCTAAGGGTAATAAGGTGAAGATGCTAAGTGCTAGAGTTTGATCTATGTGATTGCAAAGGCTTTGTGCTTACTGTGTGTTAAGAACTTGCAAAGCTAAGTGCAAGTGATTGTAATAAGATTGTGTGCAGATTGTAAGAAGGCTTTGTGCTAAAACCTAGCTCGGGGAAGGAGGATCTAGCGAGGTGCATGCATATCTCCTGTCCTATGCAGAGTAGGTTCTTGTGGCTCTATGCTTGTAGAAGATTGAGAGAAGATAATAAAGAAAATAAGAGTTGGTGGACTTAGCCCCACACTGGGGTGAACCACGTATATCCTGTGTTGTGGTTGCTTTGTGCATTATAGTTGTTGATATGATGTATGCTTAGTGAAATGATATATGTTAGATGCATCTGATATTATAGCTTAGTGCTTAATAATGTGAATGAATGCTAGATCTGATCTATTTCTATGTGCTAAGTGTTGGATGTATTAGATCTTGTGGAATGTTGCACTATTTTGTAATTAGGATTTGGATCTGCGATGTAAATAAGGGTTAGCTGCTAAGTGCTCTGTTAAGGTATTGTAATCACAGATCTGTGTCCCATATAGGTTGTAGAAATCTAAGTCCTACAACAACCCCTTCTTCTACCTTGAGTGAGACTTCATCTACTTTGTAGGTGTTTCCGAAAGGGCTGGTAGTTAGGGTTTTGTTGGTGTGTTGCTGAAGCCTTGAACCCTGGGTCTGTCCCTGTGCCAACAAATGGTTCCAGTGTCAGGACCTGAAATTGTGATTGTTGGGAACTGAAGAAAAGAGAAAGCTCTGTGCATAGATATGCTCCCCTAGTGCGTAGTATTATACTTGAATTGCGAAGCTCTGTGGTAAGAAGAGAAGTCATATCTAAAGAAAAGAGGAAATATCTTGAAGCTTTGTGCTCTGAGGAAGGCAAGATAAGTGAAATTTTTTATTTTGAAAGAATGGATCTAGGTATGTTTAATAGATTTGGTCCTAATCTGAAAAATAGGGTACAACTAGAAGAAATAATATTTGATATGAATAGATCTGATAGAAATAGTGAAATATATGTTATTCCTATGCATAGAAAGAATTGTTGGACTAACAAATGGATGCATGATCCTAGAAAGAATTTTTTTTCAGACCCACCACTGTGATCCCAGTGCGCAATACAGGAAAGGTTGGGGATCGTTCAAGAGAAAGAGAGGGTTAAATCTTTGTTATAGTTGCAGAAGACCGGGACATATTACTAAGGAATACCCTAGTAGAGGTCCTATTTTCCTTTGTTGTAAGGCTACTGGACATGGAGTTTTGGATTTCCCTAGAATGATTTCCAAAGTTGAAAAGATGAATATGAGACAAGAAAACTACGAGATGGGCCAAGAAACTAAGGATACGATAGAACCACAAAAAGAATCATAGAATGTATTATTACAGATGAAAGAAACCCTAAACGATCATAGAGATATCAACTTATCAGAGATCTTAAAAGAGAAAAAGCACATAGAAACAAGAATAGGAGACTTTGACATAGACCGTGTTCTGGATTAGGAAACCTAGATGGATATCATGACATAAAGAAGTTGGGAAATTTTGGGAAATCCTACTATGGTTCCTTCATTAGGAGGAATAAGATTATTTAGAGGAAAGTTGATAACCCTATGTGGAAGACTTACCCAGACATCTATGAGTGCTCATGGCACTTTGACATAAGAATAATTTGAGATCGTTAAATTTGTTGAGAACAATGCCCCATTTTCTATTTTGCTAGGAAAAACCTGAATTGAGAAAGATCAGATATGAAGGAAACAAGAAGAGGAGGATCTAGAAAAAAAAAATAAGAACTAAGAAGTTTTATGGCTTTGAGAATAACGCACTTACTGAAAGAACAAGAGGACTAGTCGAAGCTACTAATGACCAGAGATCTGGATGTCGAAGTTGAAAGAACACAGGAAGAATTGAAACACCTGTCTGTACAAGAGAGTAGAGCACCTACCCCAGAAAGAGAAAAAGTATTACCCTCGAACCCTATAAAAGACCCTCCACAGTGAAAATTTACCATGCCAAGAGGAGATAAGAACAATAATGGAAAGAGGAAACCAATGAATTATATTCTAGGAAAGAAAGCCAGAAATCTCAAGAAGAAGAAAGAAAAGTTAGAAAAGTTACAGAAAGTTCCAGGGAGGACTCCACAGAAAGAAGGTTTGTAGAACTAGAACTTCGTCAGGATATCATAACAATGAATATTGTCACTTCACCATGACAAAGCAATATGACCGTTGGAGGCATCCCGACCGTTAGAACGACGCTCCAGAATGGCTAGAAACACAGTTTCTGGAACGTTCGCCATTAGACTGTTGGGACTGCGCCATAACATATGGAATAACATTGATTGAGGCATTCCTACCCATTGGTAGAGTCCATTATGACATTGTCTATTTATCCCGTCGAACGTTGCACCGAGAACACTTTTTCCAATTGTGATTATCTGAGCCCACAAAGAACTAAGTTTCTTTTGTGTAGTGATTATTGAGACCTCACCATCTATTCTGTTACATTGAGTGTTGTTCACCGACCTGAGATATCATATATCGAGTGTGCATGTTGGACGGAATTAGCACAGTAGAAAAAGATGTCGAAGAGATCCTAATAGACCTCATGACCGAGAAGTTGATGTCTGCAGGCATCCAAGACTGGTCAGTGAGAGGAGTGCAAGCATCATGATGACTTAGCGAATGCGAAGCTCATCCCATCTATCTTACACATCTACATCCCGCCTCTGGTTGGCACGGTGAGTCGTGACAGTGTCCCAAGGGAATTCAACTACACAATCATCACTACGTACTTCCCAAAGGGAATACACGCAGTCAGACCGCAGTTGGAGAGGATTCTGACATTGAAGATCAATAACTATAACCTAGGAGAGCGCAAGATATATGGCATGCTCGTACCATACAAGTATTTGATGAAGACAAAGGGGAAGAAGTTGAATATCATCCCCTAGCCGTGGACCATGGACATCGCAAGGTCCACTATCCTAAACGTGATGAAGATACCACACTTTGAAAGACATCAAGAGGTTAACGCGTTCGTTAAGCTCATGTTGTTGTGCTTCCATAGTGGTTATCTATGGTTGGACATGCATATCACTGTCGATCTGGCACTGATCCATATGATCACTAGACTAAGCATGTAAGGACCAGACCCACAATAATTTTATCCAGGAAAGGCTGCAGATTGCGCCCTGGCACAGAGGATCAAAGACACCTATGGAGATGTAGAAAAGGGGAAGCAGGGCTACAAGGTAGCCTCCATCCAGAATGACGCAGTGCACCTAGCCTTCCAGTTGATTTCTAGTAAGCTAGTAAGGAAGAACAGACCCACGCAGGTCACGGGGTTTGTCATTGACCTCGCAGGAAAAGGTGTGGAAGGGATACAAATGAACTAGGCGAGCTTCCTCATCAAACAGTTAGAGAAATACTATCGCGAAGCTCAGGATCAGGGCTATGAGTTCCATTTTATTTCGCTATTGATCCTCATCACCTTCATTGCTTGGGAGATGCTAGAAGGTGTGACCTTCCCTGAGATTGACCCATCAGAACCCTTAGCTGTAAAGTTCACCACGCTCTAGTATTCAAGCGACATGGCTAAACAATGGTAGTCAAACACAGTGTTCCACACCTATTACCTACAATTGAAAAGGGATATTGAGTCTTCCCCTCACAGGACACCGAATACCCTGCACAAGCTCATACCATTTGTGAAGTTCTGCGTAGATAGACATTTTATTTATATCACTGCGCGAGGAGATGAACATAACGAAGAACTCCAATCTTACTACAAGTTCACTGAGAAGGACATGGAAGAAATAACTAAGGAGTGGCTCGCAGAGCTCCTTGTACCAGTCGACCAGGCAGAACTATCTGACCCCGACCTAATTGGAAGTCCTCTAGTCACTCGCGAAAAGTATGATGCACCTAGCAATAGAAGACAAAATAAAAAGGAAGAGGTATAGAAGCTGAACAATGCATCAGAAGAGACTGCTTCAGACTCACCCGGAAGGGGAGGTGATGACAAAGAAGAAGAAAAATAAGAAGACAAAGGATAAGAAGATGAGCAGAAACAAGGCAAAGTAGCACCGCCAAGGGACCCTATTGATGAAGCTGAGACCTCCAAGAAAATAAAGGTTTCCCCCATGAAACCTACATCGTGGAAGAAGTCTAAAGCTACTAAACTACAGATGCAAATTGTGCTCATGATGGATTACATAGATTTCATCATCGTCGCTGTCTCAAATACCTCAGAAGATATCTTACAGTGTAATGAAGCCAAACAAGAGACCGTGTATGAAAGAATTGAAGAAGATATGAAAGGGGTACAACAAGCCCTCCACTCCAGTTGCGCAGTGTCTACTGCACCCCCATCATCAGAAGGAACAAAGTTGGGAGACAAACCTGCCCAGCTCTGTCGAATAGTAGATGCGACCAAAGCTCACCTTGTTCGTGTACAAGAGGAAAAAGAATAGGCCATAAAGGCCTTAAAGAAAGCAAAAGAGAAAGCCAAAGAACAATGTTGGATTGCGCAACAGGAAAAAGATGACATCCAAGCCAAGTTTGTAGAGGATAGAGCACAGATCCATAAGGAGAAGGAACAACTGATCACAGAGAATATTGGAGTTAAAGAAGCAATCATTAGAGCACTTCGCTCTGTGACAGGCTTAGAACAGATGGAAGAAGACCCAGTAGAAAGACAAGTAGGGAAGCTTGCCTAAGACATTCAATAGCTCCAATAGAGGATAGTTGAACTGGAGTAACAAGTAGTGCCAAGCACTCCATAGGAAGTGCGAGATATAAGAGAAGAAACTACAAAGAGTGCATTTGAGAGAATCAAGTCATTAGCCTTGGAATGCAAACAACTTAATAGTCAAAGTGCATAGACCTACGAGCGCCTTGCAGAGGACCCTGAGCTCAGGACATTGGAGGCAAAACTCCAGGAGGCAAAACATTAATAAGCAACACTGCAAGTGCAGTTGAAGCTACTATCACCGGTCGAGAGTTTGAAAAGAGCCCAACGACAGTGCACAGTTTAGAAGCATGCCCATGCCATTAAGAGTAAGGTCATGGAAGTAACCTAGTGAATCCATCCAGTGCAGGATGCAATTTGCACACATTTTAAGGAAATTGAACGACAAGGTGCACAGCTAGAACAATATTAACCTTAGTTGAACAACTATTGGAAGGACCTGTCACCAAGAAGGTCATTCAGAAGTTCACTGAGTAGGAGACTCTGGCGAAGCAACAGGTCGAAGTAGCTCGTGCCAAGATTGAGGCATTTGAGGTAGAATTACCCAGATCAGAGTGACTCAGGACAAGTCATAGGTGAGTGTTAGGGGTCTGTTGGCCCTTGACAAAGTTTTGGAGAACCTTGGTCATGTTTGAATGATTTTGGGACTTCAACAGGCTGGTCAAAGGTGGAGTGCAAGGTGAAGAGGATATCACGGGATCTCGGCCATCACAGGATCTCGGCCCCTTCTTAGGGAATTTTTGGGTTTAGGGTTTATGTAACATGTATGGGATGTCAACACATGGGTTTATCCATGTTTAGGCCCATTTTGTAATGTATAAATAGAAAGCTAGGTGATGTAAGTAGGTGGTGCTAAGGGTAATAAGGTGAAGATGCTAAGTGCTAGAGTTTGATCTATGTGATTGCAAAGGCTTTGTGCTCACTGTGTGTTAAGAACTTGCAAAGATAAGTGGAAGTGATTGTAAGAAGCTTGTGTGCAGATTGTAAGAAGGATTTGTGCTAAAACCTAGCTTGGGGAAGGAGGATATAGTGAGGTGCATGCAGATCTCTTGTCCTATGCAGAGTAGGTTCTTGTGGCTCTGTGCTTGTAGAATATTGAGATAAGATAATAAAGAAGAGAAGAGTTGGTGGACGTAGCCCCACATTGGGGTGAACCACATATATCCTGTGTTGTGGTTGCTTTGTGCATTATAGTTGTTTATGTGATGTATTCTTAGTGAAATGATATATGTTAGATGCATATGATATTATAGCTCAGTGTTTAATAATTTGAATGAATGCTAGATCTGATCTATTTCTATGTGCTAAGTGCTAGATGTATTAGATCTTGTGGAATGGTGTGTTGTTCCGTAATTAGGATTTGGATCTGCGATGTAAATAAGGGTTAACTACTAAGTGATCTGTTAAGGTATTGTAATCAAAGATCTGTGTCCCAGCTAGTTTGCAGACATCTGAGTCTTGCAACCACCCCTGCTTCTACTTCGGGTGAGACTTCATCTACTTCGCAACTATTGCTGAAAGGGCTGGTAGTTAGGGTTTTGTTGGTGCGTTGTTGAAGCATTGAAACCTGGGTCTGGCCCTATGCGAAAATTTTCTTTATTATATCTTCACTCTCATTTTATTCCAAAAATAATCCATATTAGTGGTATCAGAGCCGACTGCTCTTGATCATTTTTCAGTGCATGTCCCCAATGATGTCTGAGTATAGCAAGTTGGGTCTTGAGCTTGTCTCTCTTGAGGAAAATCGTTCTCACACGCCCAATAAACCCTCCATGGCTAAAGAAAAGAAAAATGATGGAGCAGAAGATTTTATCAATCTGTTGCTTGAGAAAGATCTCACGTTACATAGGGACAAAATGATGGAGAATTTTTCCCACAATCTTCAACACTTTATGATAGCAACATGCACATCTTCATCAAGCAACCACTCTGGAGGCACCTCGCCTTTCAAGGTACAAGTTAATTTTGACATTCCCATATTTGAAGGTTAGATAGATGCGAATTCCCTAGACAAATGGTTAAATCTACTAGAAGGTTATTTCTTTTCTCACCACTTTTCCGACAGGGAAAAGATCACCTTTGAACTCCTTAAAGGCCCCCCCCCCCCCCAATGTCAAACATTGGTGGGAAACTTACTAGGAGAAACGTTCCGTAGAAGAGTATGGAATGTATGGTGTAATATCCCCAAGGACGAGCCCCAATTGTATTATGAATTGTAAACATGTTTTGTAGGATGGTGAGCCGAGCAATTATAAGCTGGTAGGCTTATGTGTTAGTAGGTCAGAGAGCCTAGGTTTTAAAGGATAGGAGCTTGTTTTGTACATGTAAATATTCATATTACTAATATAAAAACATTGCTGTGTGTAGACCGATCACGATAAAAGAGAACGGGGGACTAAGATCCATTAGGCTGGGTAAGGGAGAGGGGGCTGAGAGGTTGGAAAGAGGGGCTAATCTTAAGGGCTTAAGTCCAAGAGAATAATAATTTTTTATTATTCCAAAAGATGTTTAAAAGGATATGATTTTATCCTAAGTTCCTGAGGAAATATGGGGGAATTCCAAAGGAAATGAACGTGCTTCATGAGCGACAGGTGTCGGCTTAGGCACATGCAAACTTAAGGGGGGAATTCTTTTTGTTGAGGGACAAACAATCACTCACTCACGACATGCAGAGAGGTTCACGCATAGATAGTTCTGGCGCTGATGCTCTCACCCATCTTTGCTAGGCTAGACCAGTCTCCCCCATCTCTCCTCAGGAGTTCACTCATGCATTGAGAAAGCACGCAGCTAGCCAATTCCACCATTTCTGAACCTGTGGCCATTGTACACCTCTGTAATTACTGAGCCATCCCTTGCTTTACCTGAATTAGCTATTGTGGTTTGAAAAAGCGGGTTTTCAAGCCCGTGGTCGAAGAGGCAGGTTGTCAGGCCTGTGAGAAACTTTCTCTCCAAGTGAGAGAGGTTGTTGTGGATTGAATAAGTAGGTTTTCATTCTTGTGAGAAACTCTCTCTAGGTGAGAGAGTGTGTTGAGGAAGTGAGTTCTCTTGGAGGGAGTCCTGAAGCTGCTATAGAGCTCTGAGGATTCCGGTTCAGCCTATCACTGAAGCCCAAGGTAAGGAAGGTGGAGCAATCGATGGACTGTGGGACATTGAAGGTGTATACTCCTGGGGTGGGACATGCATGTGGGTAATGAGAGTCTGTGAGCAGTGGGTGTAAGTGGATTTTGGGAGAGAATCCTTCCTCTTAAAATGTGTGACTATCCTATTGACCTTGCCTAGCCTAGGAATCCCTTGCCCAATGGAGTTTAGTCCCAGGTCGGGGGTGATCTACTGCTGAGAGTGATGAGCAGTGTGGTCTAAGGCTGGGAGGTTCGTGGAAGGTCTGCACATAGTTGGTGGTGTTTTCTCCAGTTAAAATATAAGTATCATTTCCAAGCTTAATTATGTATGTTATGCATGTCTGAGATTCTTGAAATGTTATCATGTGTTCCATTGCATGTAGGACTTATTGTCAATTCCATTTGAGTCTGTATGGTAGCAATAATTCTATGTTATTTATTTAAATTCATTAGAAATGCATGTTATATATATATATATATATATATATATATATATATATATATGTGTGTGTGTGTGTTCCTTAGTGGCGTTGCCCGACCTGTTGGTGGCTGGGGACGTTACAAAATGGTATCAGATTTAAGTGAAGTGTCTAAATAGTGGTGTTGCCCAACCTTTTAGTGGTTGGGGATGTTACAAATTGGTATCAGAGCTAAGGTTCAAGCACTGAGCCTATATGGGCCGAATAAGTGTTCATTGGAACCAAGGTTTTAGGTGGAAATTATGTCAAGAGAAACCAATTTCAAACCTCAGAACATTCTTGAGTGCCAAGAGGTTACCTTGGTCGTGTTACGAATCTTAGGAGGTGTAGCAGTATTATAAAACCATGACAGACATGGTATTCGGCTGCAAAGTAATGTGGGTTGTAGGATTTGTTCAAGAGAAGGAGGACAATTCCTGACCATCAAATATGGAAAATTTGTGAGGCGGTTAGCTGTGAGTTCTTTTGGAAATCTGTAGAGTAAAGGAGTTCATCTATGTCGTCAATCTGAGAGAGGGGATACATGGTAGAAATCTATGGAATTTAGGTGAAATCACTTTAGGAGAAAATGAGTGTGGAGAGGTTGAAACTCCCGAAGCCCAAAGTGCTTGAAGTGGATTTACACCGTAGATCTGGGAGAAGAGATCGACCGTTAGATCAAGCCAAGGGTGGAATTTATGGTGTGGTATGAAGGACAGAGAACTCCCAAATCTCTTAAGTCTAGAGTAATCCGGACCATCCATCAAAAGGGACCCGTGTCAGCAAATTGTCTTGTTCAGGATTTCGGTGTTCAAAAGAATTAGTGTGTGCTGAGGCGAGAACTCCCGAAGCTCGAAGCTCCGAAGCCTCAAAGAGATGAAGTGGTGAGGCATGATATTGTCACCTGGAGGTGACATGGACCTCTCCTATACCTTTCACGTGACCCCACTTGGAATGTTGTTAGTTGTACTATGTGGGCCCTGAGGTTACATGACATAGTTAAAGGTTGGAGGACCCACACTAGAGTTGATCACAATACATCAATATCGAAAGCCATGAGGCATTGCGGGGACCCAAGTTGCACGAGAGTTAATTTCCCAAGGTGGTCCTCCAATCCAAACCATGGTTTTAGAATGGGGTTACATGTCAGCATCAAAAGAATGGTGGGACGAAAGGCGGGTTAGTCCAAACCATCGTTGCATGCCCCTGCAATTTGAAATGCATTAAGTGATGTGACTATTCGGTATCCTAGTTCAATTATGGAAAAAATGGGTCCAGTGGATGCATGGCGCTAGTTGTGAAGTCCGGAGACTTGACACTCTAGAAGAATGGTTCATAAGGGAACAAAAGGAAGAACTTTCAAAAGTTTTGTAACGTCGAGGTGACGAGACGTAATGACATCACCAAAGGTGACATGGAAGTGTTCGAAGATTAACGGTTCAGGGTGTTAGGGGTATGCGGATGTAAAATCCTCCGAAGTCTCAAAGATCCAAAGCTTCGAAGTCCTGGAACTAAGATGCCTAAGGTTCCATAGTGAGTGCCATCCATTGGACGCTGAGTAGTCATGGACTGTTGATCCACCCTACTTCATGAGTTCAACAATCCAAAACTTCGAGATATTTGTTGTGAAGTGCTTGAAAAATTCTGAAGCCGGAGGCCTGAAGTCCCGAATAAGTGCCTATCGACTTAGCGCTTGGCCACAACCCATGGTTGCATGGGTTGGGGGATTAGGTAAAGGGGCTAGTTCCCGAAAAATTATTGCAAAATAGAGCAGAACTTAGAAATAAAAGATCTGGAGGGATTCTTGATTGCTCGAGAACCGCAAAATGAAATCTGAAAGTTTTCTTGAATCATATTGGTTTATGAATACTGTGGAATTTTTTAAGGACTGATGGCCTGACAAATTTCCGTTGACTGCACATTGTGTTTGCAGAGTTAACGATTGTCAGAACCAAACCAAAATGGAGGGGGCACATAATGCTTCCAATTCAGAGAATGAAGCTAGAGGAATGGATGTCCATTTGGGAGTTGAAGGATCAAAATCCAATGTGCATGGATAAGAGATAGATAATGAGGGAGACATGATGAAAATCATTGAAAGTTTGCAAAATGATGTCTAGAGTCACCGAGTGGATAACAAAAAGCACATGAAATCCAGGGAACAATAGGGAGAATTCAACATAAAGTTGATACAAAGCCTGGAAAGGATAGAAAATAAATTGGATAAGGAGAGTGACTCCACTAAACCAGGAAGTCACAGGTCTCCTGATGAGAAGAGGAAATCAAGGAGTGTTGGCAGACACCATAATCACTCCCAAGGGAATTCCAAGAGGAGGGCACACAGTATTTCAAGCCCATCTCCTACCAGAAAGGATATGAGATATGAAGTGGATGAATTGAAGGGTGAAATGAATAAGATTGAACCTCCTAGGTTTGATGGAGAGCACAAGAAGGAAGAAGATGTTGAGACATGGCTTCTTGGCATGAGGAAATATTTCTAACTGTAGAATTATTCCTCTCATGTAGAAGGAATAATTTCAATGTATCAACTGAAAGGAAATGCATCCATGTGGTGGGATCAACTTGTGCAGGTGAAACACATTAAAGAGAAAATTGTTACTTGGAAGGAATTCAAGAAGTATTTCGAAAATAAATACTTGACTAAGAGATACTATGACAGAAAGATGAAAGAGTTCTTTGAACTCAAGCTTGGTAGCATGACCATTGATGAATATGAATGAAGGTTTTTGGAATTGTTGAAGTACGTCCCTTTCATCAAAGATGAGACTGTCAAAATTCAAAGGTATTTGAGTAGACTACCATCTCCCATCAATGATAAGATCCAGTATGATGATCCTAAAACTATGGAAGAAACTATAAGGAGAGAAAAATACTTATATGAGCAACGGAGAGAAAAGCCCACTTTTCAGAAGGCTTGGGAAGACAAGAAGAAATTCAAGATGGATTAGAGGAATAAGGGAACTAATCCATCATTTTTCATAAATATCACTCAAGAACAACCAGGTTTTAGAGAACCCAGGAAGGCTGAAGTAGGTGGGAAAATTCCAAGACAACCACCTATGGAATGTTGGGGTTGTAAAGGAAATAATAGGTACAGAGATTCCCCCCACATAAATGACAAAGTGACAGTTGTCCACAATGTTCAACAAGTAGAAATAGTGGAAGACATGGGCAGTAGAATACCAAGGATCTATGAAGCCCTGGACAACAAGAAAGAATATTATCAATCACATATGATTGAAGTGGAAGGTATGATCAACAACCAAACCATTACTATTTTAATTGATTCAGGGGCTAGTCATAGTTATATAGATCCTATAATGGTGGAAAGTTTGAATTTTCCAAGAAACAAGCATGGAAAATCTTGGTTAGCTTAGCTGGATACAGGAACCAAAAGAAAAGTTAATGAGTTGGTTAAGTCCTATCCAGTGGACATGAACGGGCCGGGCACAAGGGCTAAATTGAACATCTTACCTTTAGGTTCCTATGACTGTCTAATTGGGATGGATTGGTTGGACCAACACCATGCTATATTATACTTTTGTAACAAGGCAGTCACTTTCCTAGACAAGTAAGGAAATCAGAGAACAATCCAAGGAATTCCTGGAGCAGTTGCTATCCTAGAAATCTAAGCAATGGAGTTGACGAAGTGCTACATGAAAGGCTATCGAATATTTGCAGCTCATATGGAAGAAGCACCTAAGGATAAGGCATCAAATATTGAAGACCATGCAATGTTAAAATATTTTTAAGATGTATTCCAGGAGGTACTCGGGCTAGCCCTAAAGAGAGATATTGATTTCTCTATAAATCTGATGCCTGGAGTAGCTCTAGTGTCAAAAATTCCTTACATAATGAGTACACCAGAGCTGAAAGAACTGCAATTGCAGCTTGAAGAACTTTTGAAGAAGGGGTATATACACCCAAGTGTATCACCTTGGGGTGTCATATTTCTATTCGTGAATAAGAAAGATGGGACATTGAGATTGTGCATCGATTTCAGACAGTTGAACAAAGTGACTATTAAGAACAAGTATCCTTTGCCAAGGATTAATGATCTCTTTGATCAGTTGAAGGATGCCAATATATTTTCAAAAATAGATGTTAGGTCAGGGTACCACCAGGTAAGGATAAAGGATGAAGACATCAACAAGATCTCCTTCATAACAATGTATGGTCATTATGAATTCAAAGTGGTTCCATTTGGGTTATCAAACACACCTGTTGTTTTCATGTGCCTAATGAATGGTGTATTCAGAGAATATCTATACAAGTTTGTCATAGTATTTTTGGATGACATCCTGGTGTATTCTAAGTCAGAGAAAGAACATGAACATCATCTGAGGATGGTGATGCAAGTTCTAAGATAGAACCAACTGTATGCCAAATGGAGCAAGTGCTCATTCTATCAAAAGCAGATCCATTATTTGGGACATATCATTTCAAAAGATGGGATAGATGTGGATCCTGAGAAGATAGAATCCATTAGAGAATGGTCAGCACCAAAGAATGTGACAGAATTTAGATCCTTTATAGGTCTAGCTAGCTATTACAGAAGGTTCATTGCAGGGTTATCAAGGATAGCTCACCCCATCACTTCCTTGCAAAGGAAGGAGAAGAAATTTAAATGGATAGAAGAATGTTAGAGAAGCTTCCAACAATTGAAGGAGTTGTTAACCAGTGCTCCAATCCCGAGGATTACAGATCCAAATGAATATTTTGTGGTGTGTACAGATGCATGAAAAGAAGGACCAGGGGAGTCCTTAGCCATGATGGGTTCGTAATATGTTATGAGTCCAGGAAGCTGAAGGATCATGAAAGGAACTATGCAACTCATGATTTGGAGTTGGAAGCCATAGTGCACACTCTGAATAAATGGAGACTTTACCTCATGGGAAAGAGGTTTGAACTGAGGACATACCATAATGGTCTGAAGTATTTGTTTTATCAACCAACCTTGAATTCTAGGCAGAGTATATGGTTGGAATTCCTTTGTGAGTACGACTTCGATATCAAGAATATCAAAGGAAAGGAGAATAAAGTGGTTGATGCACTTAACAGAAGAGTGCATGAACTACATGCTACGACCATTAGCATGTATAAAACTGATATTAAAGGCATAATTTCGGAAGCCACAAATGCAAATTTGCAGTACATGGAATTGGTAGAAAAGCTACAACAAGGTAATATGCTATAGAAAGTGGAAGATTATAAATTGGAAGCTAGTGGAACAGTCCTATACAAAAATAGAATTTATGTACCCAATTTCTAGGAATTGAGAATTATGACCTTGAAAGAAATGCATAATGTGCCTTATGCTGGGCACCCTGGATATCAGAAAATAGTGGCAACAATCAAGAGCCATTACTTTTGGCTAGGTATGAAGAAGGAAATTGCATAATACATTGCTAGGTGTATGGAGTGTTAGAAGGTCAAAGCTAAGCATAGGCACCCAATAGGGTTGCTACAACCATTACCCATTCCTGAGTGGAAGTGGGAAGTGGTGACAATGGATTTCATCACAGGATTACCCAAAACAAATAAGAAACATGATTCCATCATGATAGTGGTGGATAAGCTTACGAAAGCTTCCCATTTTATTCCATTGAAGACTACTCACAAGGCAGCTAATGTTTTTGATATCTATATGAGGGAAGTAGCACGATTGCACGGTATTCCCAAGACAATTGTGTCTGACAGAGACCCAAAATTTACCTTAAAGTTTTGGAAGGGGTTATTCAAAGGGTTCAAAATGAATCTGAACTTCAACACTTCTTATCATCTTGAGTCTGATGGGCAGACAGAGAGGGTGAACCAAGTGTTAGAAGATATGCTAAGGATGTATGTGATGGAAAAACCAGCTAAATGGGAAGACTACCTACAATTGGTAGAATTTGCTTACAAAAATGGGTATCATGCATCATTGAAAATGAGTCTATTTGAAGCACTTATGGAAGAAAGTGCAACACCCCAGTAAGATGGGATAACCCAACTGATAGGGAAGTGGTTGGGCTAAAGTTGCTCAAGGAAATGGAAGAGAAAATGATGAAGATTAAGTAGAATTTGAAGGATGCCCAAGACAGGAAGAAAATTTATGATGATAAGAACATGACCCACAAGGAGTTTAAAGTGGGTGATCATGTTTTCTTGAAAGTGAAAGCCAACAGAAGTTACTTGAAACTGGAAAACTGTTCCAAGTTGACAACCAGATATTGTGGGCCATTTGAAATCCTAGAAAGGATTGAACCAGTTGCCTGCATCCATGACTGTACATACTGTGTTTCTCATTGCTTAAGAAATATATACCTAATGCTAATCATGTTATTGATTGGAATGTGATTCAGGTGGAACAAGAAGGCATCTTGCAAGTGAATCCAGTGCACATATTAGACCAGAAGAGAAAACATATCTAGAACAGAGCCATATGGAACATAAAGGTCTAGTGGACCTGGTACGGACCTGAGGACGCGACATGGGAGCATGAGGATGTTATGCGGGATGAATACCCACATATTTTTGAATATTTTGAAAATCTTGTTGATCCTATGTAAATAAGTTGCACTAAGGACAATGCAAAAATAAGGGGATGGGATTGTAATATCCCCAAGGACGAGCCCCAGTTGTATTATGAATTGTAAACATGTTTTGTAGGCTGGTGAACCAAGAAATTATAAGCTGGTAGGCTTATATGTTAGTAGGCCGGAGATCCTAGGTGTTAAAGACCAGGAGCTTGTTTTGTACATGTAAATATACATATTGTTAATATAAAAACATCGTTGCATTTAGACTGACCACGATAAAAGAGAATGGGGGACTAAGATCCACTAGACTGGGTAAGGGAGAGGGGGGTGAGAGGTATGAAATAGGGGTTAAGACTAAGGGCTTAAGTCCAAGAGAATACTAATTTTATTATTATTCCAAAAGTTGTTTAAAAGGATATGTTTTTATCCTATGTTCTTGGGGAAAGACGGGGGTCTTCCAAAGGAAAGGAACGTGCTTCATGAGAAATAGGTGTCAGCTCAGGCACATGCATAATTAAGGGGGTAATTCTTGTTTTTGAGGGAAAGGAAAGCACTAACTCACGAAACATAGAGAGGTTCATGCACAACCAATTCTGGCACTAGCGCTCTCACCCATATTCACTATGCTAGACCAGTCTTCCCCATCTCTCCTCATGAGTTCACTCACGCACTGAGAAAGAACACAACCAACTAATTATGCCATTTCTAAACTCGTGGCCATTGTGCACCTCTGTAATTATTAAGCCATCCCTTTCCTTACCTGAATTGGCTATTGTGGTTTGAAGAAGAGGGTTGTCAAGCCCATGGTTGAAGAGGCAGGTTGTCAGGCCTATGAGAAAATCTCTCTCTAGGTAAGAGAGGTTATTGTGGATTGAAGAAGCAGGTTATCAGGCTTGTGAGAAACTCTCTCTAGGTGAGAGAGTGTGCTGAGGACGTGAGTTCTCCAGGAGGGATTCCTATAGCTGCTACATATCTCTGAGAATTCTGGTCCGACCTATTACTGAAGCCCAAGGTAAGGGAGGTGGATTAGCCGATGGACTATGGGACAGTGAAGGTGTATACTCTTGGGGTGGTACAGACATGTGTGGAATAAGATTATGTGAGAAGTGGGTGTAAGTGGCTCCTGGGAGAGAGTCCTTCCTCTTAAAGTATGTGACTGTCCTATTGACCTTGCCTAGCCTAGGAATCCCTTGCCCAGTGGAGTTTAGTCCCATTTCGGGGGTGACCCACTGATCAGAGTGATGATCAGTGTGGTCTAAGGCTAGGAAGTTCATGGAAGGTCTGGACACAATTGGTGGTGTTTTCTCGAGTTAAAAGATAAGTATCATTTCCATGCTTAATTATGTATGTTATGCATGTCTAA
>ML791056.1:544553-557188 GCA_009831015.1 Picea engelmannii
AATAATTTCTTCTCACCACACTTATGTCCCTTACTGTACTTGCTGTCACAATTAAAGCATAAACCTTTTGCTTTTATTTCCTCCAGTTGTTGAGGTGTCAACCTTGTAGGTTGAGGTGTTTTAGAAGAAGGAGCATTGTTCTCCTTATAGATGTTAGGATTGGTCCTTCTAGTAGCCATAGCCATATTTTTACTTTCAACATTTCTTGCCACCTTAAATGCATTTTCCAATGATTTGGGTTCCCAAAGGAGAACCTCATGTTGAATGTTATCCTTTAAAGTTTCTATGAATACATCAATCAAGTGCTCATCTCGAATATCGGTTACCTTTATATTCAATCTTTGGAAGTTCTCAATGTGCTCGGTAACTGAACCCTTTCGCTTGAGATTTATCAATTGGCTAAAGAAGGTATTGCTCCTTGTATCCTCATAGTTGTTACACATTATTTTCGTCATCCCTATGATCGTTAATGATGTAAACCTATCTGTTGCCTTCAAAGGGGTCAGTGGCTTGAGTTCCTAAAGAGAGAAGGGAGAAGAACTTTTCCTGAGGAAAGAAATTGCATTTTCCTATGTAAAAACCTTATAAAAAAGGAAGTTCGCAGGTTGCTATATAGGCAGGGTGCGAGAATGACCCATTCTTGTAGGTTGCACTATAGCCAAGGTGCGAGGTGTTCGTAAGTTTCTCTATAGCTAGGGTGCGAGAATGCCTGCACGTGGGAAAAATGAGCATTTTCTTGAATCTTCTAGAAGGAGAAACTTCTATGGTGAGGTGGCATCCGAATGGTTTGGATCTTAATCGCTTTCATGATTTAGTGGGATCATCCTAACCTCCTCACCTTATCTTCTTCAACTTATAAAAGGAGAGGATTTCTCATGGAGAAAGTTAGCTTGGGTTAGCTTTGTTTTTTCTTGAGCTTGTTAGCTTTGGTTGGCTTGGAATTATTAGCTTGGTTGGAGACTTTGAGATTTGCTTTGTCAAGATAGATTGTGAGTAGCTATCAGATCCATGGTTTCAGAATCCTTGGAGCAAGAAGTGTGCGGGGAACGAAGGACAGTTGGAAGGGCCCTTACGACATCAAGGCAATGGTTGTAATCTCTCTTTCACATTTAATATGATACAGTAATATGATTATTTCCTATAAAGCTTGTTGTGTTTTATTGTATGATTCCTTGATCACATACATAGGTTTTTATTGAGTTTATGCTATTGCTATCACTTTGTTTGGTTTGTGTTGTCTTGGTCTTGACCTCACAGGAGCACCAGAGTGAAGCAAGAGAAACAAAGACCCTAGGAAGCGATACTAAGGTATGATACTTGTTCCTTCCTACTAGTAAATTCAATATCTAAAACTTAAGGAAAGTGTCATGTTCTGGTGTGTTTTGTTCTAGATCCAGGTGGATCTAGGGAGATCGGTTTGTGTCCGCACTTACGGATTTATCCAATAACAAAATTGGCGACTCCACTGGGGAGCTACAAGAGATCACTTGACGAGCCGTCTGCAACATTACGGTAAGCTCTTCATTCTTGATCTTTTCATGGTTTAAAATTTTGATTTCATTGGTTAGTTTTTCATTTTGAAGTGAGTTTTTGAACCCTACATGCGTAGAATCATTCTCGTAGGCAGCCCATATGGGAACTGCGAGAATGATGCATTCTCGCAGGTGGGATTTGAGACACTTGCGAGGTGTTCACACTGTGTATAATAAGGCACTTGTGAGCAACGCAGAACTCAATTTTTTTAAAAATATTTAACCAATGAAAAAGATTCATATCATGAATAAAATCGTTAATCCTCCTTGTATGTTTCTTATGCAGATAAATAGCCACAAACATGGTGCTCAAGTGGCGAGAACGAGAACATGAGGAGGATAATGCAAATGCCGAGAATCATCCTCCCACCATAGCTGCATTAAGAGATTGCGGTCTCTTAAAATACTTTCGCATCCCGGGCATGAGAGCCCAAGTCAGATTACTGGAGTATCTAGTCCGTATGTGGGATCCAGACCAACAAGTTTTCAATGTAGGATCTTACACATTATCCATTGACATTGAGGACATATACTTCTTGACCGGATTATCCAGGCGTGGTTATTATGTCAGTCTGACCGGTAGCAGAGGTGGTGGGTTAAAAATGAGTGAATATTGCAATCAATACTGTGTAGCTAAGGCCAAAATAAATAAAGGGAAAGTAGTGATCTGGGGAGTAACAGACTTCCAGTATGCCATCGAGTGTACTGAGCCCCGAGTATTTAACTGGGCTGATGCAGTGCTGCGCAATATCAAAAGACAACTAACCAAGTGTAGGCGGGGTGAACTAAAACAATTTGGTTATGGATCTTTGTTAGTGTCCTTCTTCCTCGAGAGGGTCCCCATATTTAGACTATAGGTTGAGTGGGACTTTCCGGGTCCTAGGGATCCGAGGATGTTGCAATGGTGTCAGCTCATGGCCCGACATGTGGTAGGACCAATTGTCAAATATGACGATATTTTCTTTGACTGGTTGCAAAACCAGATGCTGATGGTTGATGATTACACCTATGCCGGGTTGGATTTCTGAGGAGATCTGGATCTAGCACTGCATGAGGACACTCAACGGGGAGACCTCGGTAAGTACACAATTTTTCTCTTTTTAAATGTTTTTGAATTTTTTATATCATATTTAAATGTTTTTGTTTTATATATTTATTCAAAGACTAACACCAAATGTTTATTGATAACACAGATGTTGGACTGTATAGACCTCCTGACACCTCTCCTATCCAATGACGAGGAGAAGCAGCAACAGTAGTACCACAGTATGCCGAAGATTACCATGTGGTGGAACAAAATTTAGAGGGCCTCGCAATAGACATTCCAGATATGACTTTGGAAGAGGTTCCACGACGCGATCAACGTCATACTGTAGGGGTATCAACAACTATGGGTCGACTGCTCCGCAGGGTTGCTAGGGCAGTTGTGTGTTACTGTGAACGTCATCCATGATGTCACTATGTAGAAGCTATAAGCTTTAATTTTTGATATTTTGGTCTTCGGACAAACTTTTTGTAAAAACAAACTCTTTTGATCGTTATATATACAGATTGTTTCTACCGGTTTACTTTAATGTGTGAATCTTAATGTGTTTGATTTATAAATGGTTCAAATGTCTGTCCAATACATAATTAGCTAATGCATCTGTTAATGTATTAAGACATCTAGGAATATGCTGATATTCAATGTGATCAAAATACCGTTCCAAGAGGCGAATCCACAAATATACCCTTAACAAAGTAGGACTTTGAATAGAGTAGATATTACTTAGCTGTAGTACTACAAGCTGCGAGTCAAGTTGCACAACCAAATGACAAATTCCAAGTGAGATAGCATCTACCAATAATTCAATAATGACGCTATACTCTGTGATGTTGTTGGTTGCTCGGCCAAGACATACACCTCGTAAAGATATAAGTTCATTTGTTGGGGCATAGATTTCCCATGCAGCGGAAGCTAGGTTCCGAGTACTACGGATAGCACCATCAGCGAAGCCAATATAGGGTAGCGAAGTTCCTGACACATGGCAATCAAACACAACGTCACGTAAGGGAAGAGACCAGATAACGTCAAAAGCAAACTAAAGTAACACACAAAAGTATGATACATAAAATACAAGTACTCATGCACAAATGACTTATACATAGTACTTCTTTAAGTACAACCTATTCCTGGGTTCACTCAAAGGTATACCATCGTAATCAACCAGCTCATACGCTCCTTTGTCCAAAACTCGGTGAACAATGTAAGGACCACACCAAATTGGTTTGAATTTCCCAGCTCCTAAGACATGTTTATCCTATTCATACAGAAGAACAAGATCACCTTCAGAGAAAACGTGAGGCTTGACATGCTTGTCATACTGTGCCTTGACGCGTTTCTTCTGGGCTTCTATTACTAGAGTGGCGTCACGTCGAGTCTCGTCTAATCGCATCAGATACAATAGATGTTCTTCTTCAGCAGAAGTATTGGGTAAGAGTTTGACAGATAGCTTCAGAGAAGGTATCTCACATTCTATAGGAAGAATGGCTTCCACGCCATAGACTAATCGAAAGGGCGTAAACCCCGTAGTGGATTTGATAGATGTCCGATATGCCCACAATGACAAAAACAACATCGTGTGCCAGCTGGTTTTATGAATTCCTATCATCCGTCGAAGCATAGTTATAAGAACTTTGTTGATTGCTTCGACCTATCCATTAGCTTGCGGATAATAGGGTGTTGAGTTATCATGATGAAGACCCAACTTTTCTGTAAGTTCAGACATCATAAAATTCCTAAAATGACTACCGTGATCAGTAACGATAGCTTGGGGAACACCAAAACGAGCTATAACATGGTTAAAAAGAAACAACGCTGCAGTCTTTCCAGTATTATCGAATGTTGGCATCACCTCGTCCCATTTTGTAAAGTAATCAACAACTACAATGATGTAACCATGCCCCCCGGCCGAGTGAGGGTGACATGTCATGAAATCAATGCCCCATTTTGCAAAAGGACCAACTGAGACCACAGGATGTAGAGGAGCAGGATGCGACTGAATTTTCTGGTTGTAGGTCTGGCAGGCATGGCATTTCTGGACGGCATTAATGCAGTCATTGAACAAGGAAGGCCAAAAATAACCTGTACGTAAGATATTCTGGGCAGTAGCATACCCAGACATATGACCACCACATGCTTCGGAATGGAAGTCATTCAGAGCTTTCTCGGCTTCGTCAAAAGTTAGACAACGATGAAAAATAGAGTCAATACCCCGACGGTAAAGAGTATCCCTGAGGATAATGTATTGACGTGCTTGATAACGAATGTGACGTCATTCACTATTAGACAAAGCAATCTGGAAAGTCTAGGTTTGGAGATATATAATGATATCTCCATACCAAAGATCGTTAGTACTAATTAGGAAAAGAGATTCATCGGGTAATGAATCTGCTGCTACATTTTCCGTGGCAGAGTGAGGAAAATCACATATCAACTCAACAAAAACTAAGGATTTCTTAGACGTGGCGCGATCGAATTCCAAGTCAAACTCCTGGAGTATGACAATCCATTTGGAGTACTTGCCCCCTAGCAGTTGACGTGTGAAAATATATTGCATAGGGTTACAATGAGAAATCACTGTAGTTTTTTGTGAGAGGATATAATTCCAAAAGCGTTGAACAGCTTGAACGGCAGCCAAGGCCAATTTTTCAACATGTTGATACTTGATTTCAGTCGATGTAAGACTTCGACTCAAGTAATAAACAACATGCTTGTCGCCCTTGTCATCCTCTTGGACAAGAACCATGCCAATAGTATACTTGGAGGCAGCAAGATAAAGAAAGTAATCACGACTATAATCAGGAGGAAAGAGAAGCGGAGCTCGCGTGAGGGACAACTTCAAAGCCTCAAAAGCATTGTTAGCCATGATATCCCAGATAAACTCGGAACCTTTCTTTAGTACCCGTGTAAAACCACGAGTGATATCATCGTAATTAGGGATGAAACGACGAATAAAGTTTTCTTTCCCCTGCAAACTTTGCAATTGGCGTAGCGAAGAAGGAGGAGGGAGATTAAGAATCTCCTCAACCTTAAGAGGATCTACCCAGATCCCTTGACGTGAAACAATGAAACCTAGAAGATGACCATATTCTACGCAAAAAATGCATTTATGAGGATTCAAACGAATGCGATAGAATCGACAACGAACGAAAATTGCTCGAAGATGAGTGGGGTGATCGACACGGCGTAAAGAATCAGCAGGTAAATCGTCCAAATAAGGTTGAACGATATGCTTTATATCGTGAAAAGCATAAGACATAGCACGTTGAAATGTTGCACCAACATTCTTCAGACCAAAGGGAAGTTTCCTATAGGCAAAAGTACCCCAAGGACAAATAAAAGCGGTTTTATGTTGGTCCTCGGGAGCGATATTAATTTGATTATATCCGAAGAAACCATCCATGAGAGAAAAGATTTCACTTTCGGCACAGTGATCGACAATCTGGTCGACGAAAGGGGTTGGAAAGTTGTCTTTTGGACAAGCTTTGTTAATATCCCTATAATTAACACATACACGGATACTGCCACCTTTCTTATCAATCGGTACAGGGTTAGAAACCCATTCTGTCAGAGCCACGGGATAAATAAAACCAGCTTTGAGAAGTTTTTCAACCTCAAGCTTGATGGCCACCGCTTTACGTGAGTGGACCGGACGAAGGTGCTGCCGGACTAGTTTAGCTTTGGGATATGTCTTTATCTCATGTACAACAATAGCAGAGTCGATACCTGGCATCTCTTTGTAGCTCTAGGCAAAGATGTCACGAAATTCTTTGAATAGGGAGGTATAGGTGACTATTTCATCCAGAGAACACGAAGCTCCAATGTGAACATTTTCAACTATCCCAGGTTTAACTGATATGTCAATGGGAATCATGAGAGATATATTACTGAGGTTCCCTTCGGCAAACACATCATGTGTAGAGCCGGAAACGGTCGATATGACAACACCAGTCGAGGGAGCCGAAATCCGTTGTTAGTTCTCGAGAGTGTGTGGTTCCAGAAACAATATGGAACGATGATTCCCATCATCCCAAGGGGTGTCGTCCATGACAAACATGATCATCTCGTCAGTGGGAAATATGTCACGGAAAGTATCGGGAGACAACTCATCAAGAGAAGGTGTATAAGGTGTTGCCGATTGAATAACGTGATAATCAGACTCAACCGGACTTAACGACATGATGTCGCCGAAATGAGCATGATCTCCAGGATCAACGACTATCGAAGGGTTGGAAGACACATGAAATTCATGAGGTACGAAGGAGATCATGTTGATAGAAGCAACTAACGGGTGTGGAACATCGGGTGGTGGTGGAATGGGGAAAGTACCCATTAACGAAGAGTCTTTTAAAAGGCCTACACCGACATTCTCGTAACCCAGTGGGTTTTTAGCTATAAACGACACGTTGCCAGTACGAGTGTCAGAATTAAAGAAGGCAAGTTGATCAACTGTAACAAACTTTACCTGATGAGGAAATCGTACGACACAGAAAAGTGTTGACACAACAACGCGCATAGAATCTATCCAGCTACGACCAAGTAGAAGATTATAATCCAAGGGAGCATCAAAAACTTCCACTTCAGCTTGGACTGTCTTACCTTCTAGAGTAACAGGAAATGATGGAAGAATACCGTAAGGCTTAAAACCAGATCCATTGAAGGCTTTCAAAGTATTTTGTGATTCATTTAAAGGAGGAGAGCCAATGGATTTCCAACAAGCAAAAGACATTACACACATAGAGGCACCCTCATCTATAACAGTGCGACAAATATTCTTGTCGGCGACAACAACTTGTATATGAAACGTAAACTGAGGGGGAAACCTTGGAATATGATCTTCCAAGTCAAAGACTATTAAATTTGTATCTGTTGGATCAATTCCACCTATAGATTTCAACAGATCCCTCCGTTGTGCAGGACAAGACTGAAGTACTTCAAGGGCAGACATCACTGAAGGTGCTTGGGCCAGATCTTCGACAATGCTATAGTTCTGGGCTGCGCGAGCATGAGAATTGAAAGCCAACTTGTGAACAACACCCTTAGGGGGTCGTAGGACTGTATCAAGGCTCGGTCATTCGAGATGAAGAGGACCATTTGTAGGTGGAGTCGGTGGAGAGGGCTGTACCAAAGTAGGAGGTGAATTGTCAACCTTCTCCTTAGACGGAGTATAATATTTGCCTCTAGTCGTGAGTGCAACGTTATTGGGCTTGGAATCACTAGTACACATCAAAACATAAGATGTGGTAGAAGTAGATGGTTGGTCATGGATGACCAACTGAGCCTGTTGTTGAGACGGGAAGGGTTGGGACAAAACTGCCAGTGTAGATGGTTTAAGTGTTCCTTGAAGGAACTTAGTGACCTTAGCATGTCGTGGACAATCCTTCATGTAGTGATCGTCACCACAGATAAGGCAAGGGTATCTGGGTTTGCGCTTATATCGATATTCAACATGGGTATTTTTAGGTTGCTCTGTTTGATTATCGTTTTTGCTCTCCTTATTCTTGCCTCTCCCTTTCTTTGATTTATTTTTACCGGTAGGGGTAGATTGAATGACGTTCACCTCAAAAGTTTTACTGGTGGAAGTGGCAGGAGACGGAGCATTTTGAACATTAGAAGTAGTAGACTTAGGATTGGAGCTTGAAACAGAATGTGATTGGGCTTGGGCAGTACCAATCACACCGTCAGCTGCATGTGAGGCAGCTGGAGTAGTTGAAGTGTTGGAAGTACCATGAAGAGGTAACTCAGGCAACAAATCATAACGTGTTCCCATTTGCGAATAAACGAGATCTAGATATTGAGCACAACTTATAGCCTGCTCTTCCGTAACAACACCACCCATGGCAATGTCTTTACCAATTTCGTTCACGAAGGATTTCTTAAACCATTCTGCCAGTAACTGATCAGGGAGTTCAAGTTTAATGAGACGTCGTCTCCTTCGCCACTCATGGATATGATCCGATATATGGGTGCCTTTAGTCTGTTTGAAGGAAGTCAAGATCTCAGTTCCAGTATCATAACGGATCGATAACTGGTAATGTGTAAGAAAATCCATAGCTAGGGTGTTGAAATCAGAAAAGAAACCTCGTGGCAATTCAATATACCACTTCGCAGCAGAACCAGTAAGGGTTTGTTGAAAAAGACGTAGACGAATGGAGTCATCCATCAACGAGTTGGATGAACACCATAAGTGAAAATTCATAACATGATTATTTGGGTCCTCTCCCGCCTTGCCATCAAATTTGGGAATGTCCGAAGGCAGCTTGGCTGGAATAATGGGCCATTGAGGAGAGTGACAAATAGTATCATTTAGAATCCTAGACAAATCAGGCAAATCCAAAGTAGCAAGAAAATGTAACTGTTGGTTCACTTGCGGGTATTGATGGCTTTGGGGTGGAAGCCTTGTCGGCAAACCAGTAGGGCCATAAGCAATCTGCCCATAGAGGGAAGACCCTGGCTGATTCGGTGGTGGATGGATAGGATAGTAGCCCCAAGGATTGTATCCTTGAGCTTGAGTAGGGACCTGAGGTTGAGCATTTTGACCCAAACCCCAAATAGGATTAGGTATACCTGGATAAGGTTGGCCGATAGTAGGGACAGTTTGCTGCCCCCTAGCATTTTGAGGAAATTTTTGTAGAATATGATTCCAATACTGGGCCAATTCAAGAGGTATGTTTTGTCCAAAAGGTGAGGTTGGTCCCCCTATCGTAGGTTGTGTACCAACCAAAGGTTGTGTAGTAATTGGATTGTGACCAATAAGAGGAAATTGAATCGTACCACCTTGTCCACCAACGGGAATCTGCGGGTTTGGTGCAACAGTCGGGATAGTGCCACTAGGATTAGGATTGCCAGAAGGAAATGGAGGGAGTGTCGAGATAAAACCGGGAATAGGATGCCCATGAAAAGGAGGACCACCTGGAGAACTGACTGGGGTTTGTGAAGGTGTTGGATTGGAAGCATTCAACAAAGCATTCAATGCATGGTAATCGGGTGGTAATGTCGGGTTGACATGAGGCATTCGCTGGGTATTGATAGGAGAAAGAGTAGCTGTAGTAATTTCAGTTTGGACACTCATAGTATTAACGAGATGGGCCATCTTGGGAGGAAGAACAACTTGATAAGTGGTATTCACTAGTGTAGTTTCTGTCTCAGAAAGCACTGAAGGGTTGATTTCGTAGACTGTAGGTGACTCAGTACCAAAAAGGACACGTCGGAAATCACCTGACCAAAAATAATCTTGGCCTACTACACCGGGGGAAGGCCCAATGGTTGATTCAGAAGATGTAACAACTACTTCTTCAGAATAATTTAATCGCACAAAAGGTCGTTCACCGTGGAGAATGCGATAATCCTCTCTAGTATTGGTAATTCGAAAAGGCTCTAGAGAGTCAGTTGATTCTACTTCTGGTGTGGTGACAACTGGGACGTCACTTGTGTCCACGTGTGGTGGAGTGACAACTGGGACTTCACTCTGACGAGGAGAGCCCTCAGGTGTACTAGTAGGCAAGGGTTGAGAACCGTCCAGATGTTCTGGAGATAAACCTTGCATTCTACATGAACATCGCGGGGGAGCAATTGTAAATGAGTGACAAGCTCCGCGAAGAAATTCTTATGGTCAACTTCGAGAAACAAACAACACACACTAGTAAACAAAATCTAGGAAGCAATCACCAAGCAAACAAAACCTTCTAATTTCGAGGCCACTAGTTGGTGATGAAATCCAACGTCGCAACAACGAGACGAGAAAAAGATTCATATCATGAATAAAATCATTAATCCTCCTTGTATGTTTCTTATGTAGATAAATAGCCACAAACATGGTGCTCGAGTGGAAAGAATGAGAACATGAGGAGGATAATGCAAATGCTAAGAATCATCCTCCCACCATAGCTACATTAAGATATTGCAGTCTCTTAAAATACTTTCGCATCCCGGGCATGAGAGCCCAAGTCATATTACTGGAGTATCTAGTTCATATGTGGGATCCAGACCAGCAAGTTTTCAATGTAGGAGCTCACACATTATCCATTGACATTGAGGACATATACTTCTTGACCAGATTATCCAGGCGCGGGTATTATGTCAGTCTGACTAGTAGCAGAGGTGGCGGGTTAAAAATGAGTGAATATTGCAATCAATACTATGTACTTGAGGCCGAAAGAAAGAAAGGGAAAGTGGCAATCTGGGGAGTAATAGACTTGACTCTCCACACTATTCTCTTCATGATTGCTCAGATGGCTGGGAGTTCTGCTCCCCATATGGCATTACAGAGCTACTTCCAGTACGCCATCGAGTGTATTGAGCCCCAAGTATTTAACTAGACTGATGCAGTGCTACGCAGTATCAAAAGACAACTAACCAAGTGCGATATTTGTTAGTTTCCTTCTTCCTCGAGAGGGTCCCCGTATTTAGACTATAGGTTGAGTGGGACTTTTTGGGTCCTAGGGATCCGAGGATGTTGCGATGGTGTCGGCTCATGGCCCGGCATATGGCAGGACCAATCGTCAAATATGACGATATTTTCTTTGACTGGTTGCAAAACCAGATGCTGATGGTTGATGATTACGCCTATGCTGGGTTGGATTTTCGAGGAGATCCAGATCTAGCACTTCCTGAGGACACTCAGTGGGGAGACCTCGGTAAGAAGTACAAATTTTTTCTCTTTTTAAATGTTTTTGAATTTTTTATATCATATTTAAATGTTTTTGTTTTATATATTTATTCGAAGATTAACACCAAATGTTTATTGATAACACAGATGTTGGACCATATAGACCTCCTGGCACCTCTCCTATCCAACGATGAGGAGAAGCAACAACAGTAGTACCACAATAGGTCGAATATTACCAGGTGGTGGAACAAAATTTAGAGGGCTTGACAACAAACATTCTAGATATGACTTTGGAAGAGGTTCCACGACGAGAAAATCAACGCCGAAGTTGGAGGGTAAAATGGGGGTTTTTGGAACTTAATAGTGAAAATGTGGAATGGTATGGTGAAATGTATATTTACTCATTTAATTATCCAGGTGGATATTGGGGGCCACCCACCTTTTCCAAATGTCTCAAAACAGTTTTCTGGCCATTTTGGCAATTTACTATTTTTAGCAGGTTTTAACTTCTGGGGCCATTTTGAGGGCCTAAATGATTTTTTTTTTCAATATATAGGTTCTAAATGATATATAAAGGCATGATTGAGCCCCAAAAATGAATCTCCTCGACGGTACCTTTCCAACGAGCTATCACACGCCTAAAACAGAGATCGTATGCAAAAGTTACGATCCCGAGAAGTTGATGCACCAACTTACCCAAACGGGGCCCACATGACTTTTGGTGCTTCATCTCCTAGGGTTAGGTTTTTGGATGTCTAGGACTTTTGGCATTCCCAATTATTGTAAAAAGGCATCCAGAGCCTCATTGTAACCATCTTCTTGCGAATGCGAGTAGCCGTCACATCTCTTCTCAGAGATAAGCTGCCACCATTCTAGCGAGTCTTTCACTCTGTATTTTTACAGTCTCTGTACATTTATTTCATTAATAGAAATCGTGTATTATTGTATCTCTGTGTTTATGGTTTCATCTCTGATATATTTCTTTTATATTACTGGATATACGCGATATCTCTGTGCATTTCTTTATTATATCTCCGCTCTCATTTCGTGCCGAAAATAATCCGAATCAGTGGTATCCGAGTAGGCTGCTCTTGATCATTTTTCAGTGCATGTCCCCGACGAGGTCCGAGTATAGAAAGTTGGGTCTCGAGCTTGTCTCTTTTGAGGACAATCTCTCTCGCACACCTAAGAAACCCTCAATGGTGGAATAAAAGAAAAACGATGGAGCAGATGATCCTATCAATCTGTTGCTTGAGCAAGCTCTCACGCGACAGAGGGACGAAATGATGGAGAATTTTTCCCACATCCTCCAATGCCTGCCGATAGCATCAGGCGCATCTTCATCAAGTGACCACTTTGGAGGCACCTCGCCTTTCAAGGTACAGGTTAATTTTGATATTCCTGTATTTGAAGGTCAAATAGATGCAGATGCCCTAGATAAATGGTTAAATCT
>ML791056.1:559436-572528 GCA_009831015.1 Picea engelmannii
CTCAGAGATAAGCTGCCACCATTCTAGCGAGTCTTTCACTCTGTATTTTTACAGTCTCTGTACATTTCTTTCATTAATAGAAATCATGTATTACTATATCTCTGTGTTTATGGTTTCATCTCTGATATATTTCTGTTATATTACTGGATATACGCGATATCTCTGTGCATTTCTTTATTATATCTCCGCTCTCATTTCGTGCCGAAAATAATCCGGATCATTTAATTTACTTTTTACTATGTTATTTTTGGGTTTTTATGTTTATCTATCATTTAAACCTAATTACTAATATAAAAATGAGTGTAATGACTTGCAGGTGTGAAACATTGATTATTACAAACAAGGATCTGGACATATTTTTCTCCATTATGATGATTTTAATTATTTTTTAGGGTTTTTACATAAAACCTCGAGCATCGTTTTTGTCCGTTCTTACGCTCGTAAAATCAAGAGAATGTGATCGAGCATAGTTTTATCACTTTTTTGGGCTCAACGAGGTTATACGAAAAAGGAACCTCCCTGGAGTCCTCTTTAAGCTCTTTTCAGACTCTCTAAACATGAAAAAACCATCGAGCGACCTTGCTATCTTCACGCTCGCTAAAGTATTTGAAATATGTGTCTAGTGAGCGATAATTTCTCTCTTTTTTGGTCTCATCCAGACTACTTTACGAAAAAGGAACTGAGAGAGTTCTCTTTTAAGTGTTTTTCCAAACTCTATAATCTTGAAAAACCTTTGAGTTTACTATCTCTGGACTCGTTAAACAAACATTGACAGACCCGTGATGGGACCGAACCACTCCTTCTTAGGGTTCGTTAAACATACTCCGAGGGACTCGTCTAAAGGATGAGCTTATATCAACAAGCATATGTGATCCTCTTCAAGACTGCATAAAAATAAAGAGGTACTTGCTAGAAATGGTGGGGGAAAATTTGGGAAAGGGATATGTTTCATCTTTGTATTGATTGGCAGTAAGTGTCGCTCTTGAACATGACACCCCCTATTCATCATTTGAAGCTGGTTTGGGAAATCCATCTGTCTCTCTTTCGATTGATTACAAGGTCATTCCATGTGTCGTATTTGAGTCAATGCTGCCAAATCATTGGTCGTGTCGTTCATATGTTCAAGAGAAGTCCATCTGAAACCTATATTGAGTCGGCCATCTGTAGTTATTCATTCTCTTCGTGTCAGCCTTCCCTGTGTCCTGTCCAATTTGCAAAATGATCTGTTTCGCCTTCAAACTCTGTTACTCATTTCATTTCATTGATGGGGGATACATCAAGGCCCTCCTGTGACGAGTTTTGTTCCGTCGACTTCAGCTCATTATCTGGAATCAAGACCTAGAAATTGTTTATTACCTTGGAGCTTGCATGCCTCAATGGCAAGTTTCCTCGGTTTTGACAGTGAGTTTACATCATTGACCCCTGATCGAAAGATTTCGTCAGATGTTCAACATCAACTCATTTATTCACAGTCGATGGATTGTACTATAGTACCTTGGGAGTCATTGACATCAATGGTGATTTCCCTCGCATTTGTTAACGGTTACATCAATGACCGGTAATCAAGTGGTTTCTGCCATGTTCGAATTTAACACATGTAATCACATGGTTAGATTCGTACTTTGGGTGATAAGATTGAAGACCCTGGATATTATCTTTGTGATCCAGGTTGAGATGGAGTATGTCTAATTTGCGACACATAGATCCACTGTGTATGATTCGTGGCTATGTCGTCTTGATTTGAAATTTATCGCATAGGTCCACAGTGTATTTAGGTGGCTATGCTATATTGTTATGGCATGGATCCACAGTGTATGATTGGTGGCCATGAACTTTGTTTATGATGTCATCAGTCTATGATCTGAGTATGGGAATGCCTACCTCAGAATTGGTATATGTAATATTCTGCAGATGCTTGGATGTTTGCAGGTTTTCGATTAGATGTGCTCTTGGTTCTTGACACACACATGCAACTTACAAAGTCTATCGACTGTCACTGGTTCCAATATCAGACTTTGTTGGGAATTCTGTTATCCATAATTTTGGTCATCATGATGATGTAATGATGATGGTGAACTCAGGCTCTTCATTAGAACTTTATCCTGAGAAAAGTTACCTTTATCTCTTTCCAGAAATCACAGTTTTGAGGAAGGTTCGCAGGCTATCAATACATTTGCCTGCGAGAATGCATGATTCTTGCAGGCTACCTTAAGCCAGAGTGTGAGAAGTTCTCACTGTGTATAACTGCTAGGGTGCGAACATCTTCTAAAGAAGGGAAAAAGATAAATTTTCGAACCTTCTAGAAGGGAATCTTCTAGAAGGATGAGATGGCATTCGAATGGTTATCTAAGTACTGGCTTTCCTGATATTTTGGGATCATTCCTATCCAAGTAACTAATTCATTCTATTATATTGAGAGGGTTCTCATGGAAAATGTTAGAAGCAAACAAGGTTAAGAAGACATTGGATAATTAGTGGAAGATTGTGTGAAGGACTGATGCTACAAAAGCTAGGAACTCTGACAAGGTTATCAAAAGTGGTTGATCTTCTTCATACATGAGCAAGTGTGTGTGTCAAATCCAAGAGCCATCGAAAGGAGGTTTGCAACATCAAGGCTCAGGTTGTAATCCTTTCTTTCTATCAATTTAATACAGTAATATGTCCCTTTCCCATAAAGCTAATGTCACTTTATTACATAACTCCTTGATCATATGTATAGATTAACTGTTGAATATATTGAGTTGTCTTCACTTCGATTGGTTTGTACTGTTGTGGTCTGGACGACACAAGAGCATTGGAGCGAAGCTGGAACAACAAAGACCCAAGGAAGTGATCATAAGGTATGTTCATGATTCTTACCTCTTAGTTCATTCAATAGTCTAAATCTAGGGAAAGAGTATTATTCTGTCTTGTTTTGTTCTAGATCCAGGTGGATATAGGGAGATTGGTTTGTGTCCGCACTTACAGATTAATCCTAAAACAATAGTGTGCTATCATTTTTTCCGTGAAAATTGTCCAAGTGACGAGTGATTTGTGAGAAAAAAACCATCGATACCATACAAATTGATTAGGTTCTAAATATAAAGAAGTAATTTGTACCTTTTGTGTATGTGGCACATTATGGAGATCAAAGAATTGCTCCATCTGAAGTATCCATGTGATTGGGTCCTTGCCATCAAACTTCCTCATATCAATCTTAGGAATGTGGTTGGTTTTCAAACCAAAGTTGGAGTTTCTCCATTCTTGATTCACCTTCCTTGTGTCCTCATTATGAATTTCATGGGATGCATTTTCACTTTCAGGTGTCTTCTCTATTACAAAATTGTTCAATACTTCCATGATCTCCCCTTTTAAACCCTCCATCATCTCTTGTAGTTCATATTTTGTAACTATCTTCTTTTGTAAATCATTTATGTCCCTATGCATTTATTCACCTTCATCAAGAGTCCAAGTAGGATTTTTTGGAGGCTTAGTTGGTGTAGAAGTTCCCTTTTTGGGTGGCATGTTGGCCAAGTATCACTTTCGAACCTTGATTTTGAGGTGGTTCTGCTAGACAATATTTATTCTATTGTATCTATAAGTTTCAGCCCTTCTGGGTATGAAACTTTATTTTATGTAGTTCTCAGATAGTTCTTCTTTGCAATGCCACAAGTCTGATCAAAATTGGATGTGCCAAGTGGAATTTACGGTAACTTCCCCACAACTTGTCGATTTTTTGCCTTTCCAGGAGATCTCACTTGTATAGCGTGACCCGCACAAAATAATAAATATAAAATTTTGAAACTTGCACCCAAAATACCACAGAATGTCCACGATTCAATGCAACTAGTCCCACTCAATTTGGATACTCTAGGAATAAGTTATGATTGTTTTACCTAGAACACCTTCTTGAGACTAGTCAATAGGACTAGTCAGATACCCTATGTTACACAAGGTGTATATACAAATGTAAGATGACCCAGAATCTGAACCTTTTACCACAGATACCTTACTAATTTCTGTAAATGGCCTCCAGAGTGCAGGGTCTGAAACATTACAAAAACGTTTTTATAGTGAAAATTCCACAATGACTCAGTTCAGGATGATTCCAGAACCCTATCTTGTACAGGATGTATCTCCACAATTATAATGCCTCAGGAGCTGAATTTTGAACCCAACGTACCTTGATCCATCTAATAAATATACACCAAGCCATTCCTTCTGAAACATTGTAGAAAAAAAATTATAGTGAAAATTCCAAGGTGTCTTAGAGGCAGCAGCGAAACCCCAAGACCTTGAGCTCTGATACCATATGTTAAGAACCAAATATCAATATAGCATAGAAAAACATCAGAAAAAGTACTCAACGCCTTGAAAAAGAGATAATTTCGAGGGGGAAACCTCCTTTTACCCCACTTAAAGTTTCAAGTAAAAGATGATTCAAAATGAAAATGTCTCCTTGGTATATATAGGAGACTAGGAGGTATAATTACAACTAATATCCTAAAGCCGACATAAATAAAATAACATTACTAATATAATATGTCCCAATTAAGGGGTTATGAGCCAATATTAGGGCTTAACAAACATGAGTGGATCCATTCCATAATAGGATCTATTGTATGGTGTTGTCCTACCCTAAGGGTTTATATAATAATAAAGTGGGATTTATTCTATATTTTTCTTGGATCTATTGTGGTGTTTTTGTATTCAAATTTATGGAACCTAACATGCAAGATGAGACTAATCAATGAGCACAAATGGAGAAACTACCCCGAGTGGAGCTAAGTAGAGAGGAACACATTATTCCATTTCAAACATGTTGAGGAATAAAGTAGAATACAAACTTGTCTTGAACATAAGGGGAGCATGAGATGGAAAGGCTCTTGTGTGGTTGCTTCACACACAATGAAAAAATAAACAAGAATTAAATTGAGGAGAAGAAGCATGAACAAGAGAAAGGATAGTATTGATCCATAAAATGACCAACATCCCTGAATTGCAATGTGTTTCAATTATTTATAATGTTTCCAAAATTTGGTGTATTCACATGACTCAACAACCATGCAAGAAGTGTTTAAATAAAAATGTGATTGTAATATTTATGTTGTTATCTACTCTTTTTTTTCAAGTTTGCATCACAGTGGGTATTTAAGCAATTATCGTGTTGAGGCGTGATCGTTTTTACATCAATGCAATCATAAAGTTCCATAAAGGAAAAGACAATCATACATTAATAAGATCTTAATAGATTACGGTTTTGATGGTTTTTTTCTATGTTGGTACTTTCATCATTATCCCTTGTCTTGATAGATGATGCAGGAGCATCCCTAGCATCATGGTTATCGTACATGTTTTCTTACATTTGCTTAGTTTTTGTTCTATTTTTTGATGAAAAAAACTCTAACAAAAATTGTTATGTAGTGAAATATTTATTATCTTTGATGATTTTTGTCAACCACTAGAATATGAAGCATTATATTTGGAATTTGAATGGTTAGGGTAGTTGTAAGACCAAAAGACAAGGGGCACAAGAATAAATATGAAGTTTGTGAATGAGAAAAGGAACTTTGGCTCTCCTTTGATTTGGTTTGTGTAGCATGGATTGTTATGGATTCCAAAGACTTGTGCATATTCTCTACGGTGGTTGTCTGTTTAACACTAGAACTTAATTTGTTTCTAGTAATTGTGGAGAAATTAAATTATCTTTGTGTGTGTGTGTGATATTGTAGTGCATTGTGACCTCGCTGCACAATGTTGTATCAAATCAAGTAGAATCCTAAGGTATTAGGGAAATTCCAACAAAAAAGAGAACAGATCTATAGAATTATTTCCATGCGAAGAGGGGGAATTCTATGAGACAATAGTGACATCGAAAGAGGAGAAACAAGATGACTCCAACAAGAGTGTGATGTTGGGTATATTTATCTAAACAAGTGAGTGAATCACACCTCCAATAGTGTTATAGAATATATATTTTAAGAGGAGATACAACTCTAATCTTAAAGAGCATTGGGTAGAGATCACGAAGGGTGAGGTGTTAAAGGATCCATGAAGTGGAGGAATATTTGTTAAAGAAGTAGAGACGATGATCAATGCACAAAAAATATCTGAAATTCATTCCCCACACTCGTTCTCCCCAAGGTACTTCTCCAAGCACAACTCCTACTCATCCCTTGAAAGTACAAAGGTTGTCTCCAACAGAAATGAAATATCACAAAAAATGGTGAATCTACTATAATTGTGATGAAAAATACACTATAGGTCATCGGTATAAAGAAAAAAAAAATCGAAATTGATATGACCACTCGTGGATCACTCAGGCCCTAAATGAAGACATAATATATAAGAGACATCAAATTTATAAGTTGAAGACACCAACACTCAAACTAAAGTGGTTATCAAACCCCCATTCTCTCATGAAGAACCACTTATCTCCCTTCATGCATAATCAAACATTTCAACTCCAGAAACCTTGCAACTCATGGGTTACATCAAGAACTTAAAATTCATAGTCCTAGTTGATAGTGGAAGTACTCACAATTTCATTCACAATAGCATGGCAAAAGAAACCCATTGTTTTGCACACCCAAAGAAAAAATTTCAAATCATTATTTCCAATGAAGGTATGATGAAATACAGGGGAGGATGTGAAAAGTTTAGACTCCAAATGGGAGACTTGAAAAGAAGAGGTTAGAAACTGAATCAATAAGGTTCAATGACTAGAACAAGTTAGAAACTCTGAAATTTCAACTTTTATTACTAAATTAATTTTTACCAAAAGTCAACCTTTGACTTTGACCATTCAAACTTTGACTTTGACTTTGACCAATTAAACTTTGACTTTGACCTAAAAACTCAAGCTTGAAGTTTTTTCTGGATGAGGACACGAGAGGGTGTGCTAGGCTAGGGCGCACTAGAATATCCAAAAATTAGGTCCACCGCTTCACTTAAGGTTCCCAAAGAGTTGGATTAGGGTTTGTTGCAGCCGCAAAATTAGAAACCCTAGTTGCAGCTACGATTGGTGCCACAATGAGCTTAACAAAGAAATTCCACTTTACCTTCAAGTAGTTAGACTGTCCTGGAGGTAGTGTGGGCCCATAAATTGTTAAAATATTTGATCTGCTCATTTTACCATAGACAATATCACTATTGTCACCCAACCATAGGCACACAGCCCCCCCGAACATTGTAACCTTTTCTAGATAGAATGATTATGGAAGCATCACTATAGCCAACAAATAACCATATTAGCGCATCTTTCTCCAAAGATATCTTACCAGACAGAAAGTCCCAAAGCCACATAAAAAGAACAATACTTAGCTGCAACAGTTGCAATTGCACTTCTTTCAAGACGTCACGAAGAATTCCACCAATATACTCCAATACATCACCAAGAATATCACCAAGAGATATTAGAAGATAGTGCACACATCTTAGGGTAGATGGTGCTAGAGAGAGAGACCAAGAATCACCCCACAATAACCACCTTCCTATATTACAACTGTAGCTCCAAACTTGTGCTATCCTTGACTGAGAGAGTGAGTGAAATGAGTGTGTACAAATGAGCAAGATAATCTCTTATTTATGGTGGTTCTTTCCGCTTTTCTAGGCCGACTTTTCCGTTTAGAAGTTAATACTTTAATAATTATTATTTTACTGAGCCGACTTGTCTTCTATGGTTTTTACACATCTGTTTAGGGTTTCTCTTGCTTCTAGAATATTCTATTCTAGCCAAAGGTTACATATGGAAGTTAATACCTCCCACAACTACCATAATATCAACACAACCATGGTATGAGAGATAATTTTGAAACAGTGGTGAGATCCACTAGTATTAACAATATTCAACAAAGGGCTACTTGAACAAGGAAATTCACTATTTATCAAAAATGAAGAAGAAGAAGAAGAAGAAGAGATCATTTGATACACATTTGCTATAGAATTCTCTTCATCCCATGAAACAAGCTAATATGGCCTAGTTGTAATTATTTCATGGGAAGAGGTTTTATCCCCTTTATCTTCCATACACCTATCACCAACCTCAAGTACTTCAAAAAGGGTTGACCCCATTGAATTTATTTGAATAGAACAATGGGTGGGTTAAAACATCAAGATATAAATAGAAATAAGTGGAAAAATTCAAAGAATGAAAAACTTCTCTAGAACAAGAGGGATTTTCAGAAAGTGACTCCCTGAATGGTAGTTCCTCCTCTTTAAAAACACCATTGGATGATTGTGAATTGGTGGGTTGTATAGTAGGTGTGGTTTCACAATCAACATGTTCTTCCTCAATACGATTCTCCTCTCCCAAGTTAAAATTAGATTGTTGTGATAAAAGAGGTGTGTCTTGCATGTTTATTTCTTCTCTTGAAGTGAAAAAATCAGTGTGGCTGTCTTATTCCTGCACAATACAAGGATATGAAATATATTTCAAGACATATTCATCGTTAGAAGAGGGGAGAAAATCACAAGAATTGTTAGAACAAGAAGTTTCAATAAATGAAACATCAATAATAGGAAAAAAATATTGCTCTATGTCAGTCATACAAGGAGAATATGTAACAATAGGACAATCTAAATCATAATGAAATATTTCCACTTTATCCAATGGTGTGGTAGGTATCATGTTAAGTGTGTCCAAATTTTCTTCACTAAAAAAATAATCAGCTTTCAATTTTTGCTCCATAGCTTCCTTATTCATGTCTTGTGATGGAAAAGATGAGATCAGATAATGAGAGTCTGACATAACCATCAGTGTGACCCAAAGTGTCCCACTATCAATAGAAAAACCCTCCTCTTGATCAACTACAAAAAAAATATGAAGTTGAATTTACAACACAAGTGGTCTTTTTTTTATGCAAGAGCATCGCTCCACCTCAACAACAAGCAAAAAGACAATGCATCTGTGCACTAGGAGGGAACATATCCTAAAGAAGGACATGCCAATCCTTTCAAATTTTGGGCATAAATTTAAAATTTAATGAGATAAATGTTTGGAGTCTCAAGGAAAGCCGAGCCAATGCCTTTGAACATGCCATGTGTAATGTCACCTTTAATGCCTGACAGGTAGATAGATTTAGGCTTGATTCAGACTAGTTATCAATTAAATGCAATTGATTGTAAATTAATGTGAGTAGGTAGCTAGAGGGAAGGAACGAGAAGCCCCCCTTTTGTAATAATATCTTGTATTAAAAATTCATTAGTTATTTAGAGAGGAGAGGAGAGGAGAGAAAAAAAAGAGCTGAAGAATCTGTTGCAGTCCAACCTTTGTAAATATTTGTATAGAACCATTCATATTAATACAAAGAGATTTTTTTCCTGTTCATGAGGTTTTTATGTGTTTTATGTGAATGTTTACTTTCTATATGTTTTCTGTGTATATGCTTATGAATTCCATAGATGTATATATGTTTCCCTTTGTATGAATCAGATAGTTTTCGCTATCTGTATTTTTTTGAGTGTTATGTGCTCTCAAGATAGTGCAAGGACTGCACACCAAAGTTAGTGAAACTCTATGAAGTCAACACAAGGAGTGTGTTTAGAAATCTGTTTTGAGTTCATAGAAGAGCGTGCCAGGTGGCCACACCAGAATAATTCCTAAAACTTAGAAGGGAGTATTGTGCAAGGAGTGCACCTCAGATTTGTTGAACACTCTGAGGAAGATTGTGCAAGAGGAGGCACACCAGAGTTACTGAACACTCTGAGGAAGGAATATCTACAAGGAGTGCATCGAACATGCACACGGAATCTATTTTGAGTTATGTGAGAAGGTTTTCAAGAGGGAACACTAGGAGATATATAATTTGAGGAGAAGTAGTGCAAGAGTGCACAGAAGACCCGTGCAAGGTGTGCACCGGGCCAACACTTGGAAAGTGTTGAATAACTCCCAAGGAAGATAGAGTGCAAGGAGTGTGCAAGAGATTTTGTAAGTCACAAAGCTCAAGAGGAAGAGCATAGACAACCAAGGGTTGCTGAATAGAACAAAGGGATTGAACCCTTTAAAGTTTGAGTGAGTTAAAAAATCAGGAGAGATAGTGAAGTCATGCACAAAGTCTCTACAAGGTGTGTAGAGGAGGGGAACCTTTCAGGTTCCAGTTTTCAGAGAAAGAGAAAGGGGCACACAAGAAGATTTTTGAGAAAATATTTAAGTCTGAAGTCTTTATAACTTCAGAGGAAGAAAAGAGAGTGTTGAAGGAACACACTGAAAGTGTGCATGAGCTCAAGAGGAAGATATAAGAGTGTGTAGCACATGAACTTGTTGCAATTTCCAAGATTAGAAGGTACAACATAGGCAAAGACGAAGTCATTGGTCTTGCATAAGGAGAACCAAAGGCCGAGCCATTTAAATCTTGGAGAGAACCTTCATCAGAAGGAAAGCACAACCATAGATAGAGGAGAAAGCTACAAGAGTCGTTGGATCAGTTGTGGGAGAATATCTAGACCATTGGATCAAAGTCCAGACGGAAGGAGGAGCACACAGGAGGAGAACATATCTCATCCATTAGGTCTGGGTGCAAGCTACAATAACCATTGGATATAGGTAAGGTGCAGAAATTTTAATCCTTGGATTCCTTTGGACTCCATGAGTCTGGAAGTTTTCATACTCAAGTGTAGAGGAGACAAGTCTCCCGAAGTCTCAAAGTCATAATTTAATCAGGACTGCCCATCAGTAAGGACACGTGTCAGTAGATAACGTAGGGTCTGGAAGTCTGACTCTTAATAGGAACAAAGGTGAAAGTTCCCTAGATCGAGAGTTCCCTAAGGACAAATTCCATCTCAACCATCTGTTTGAGAGGGACACGTGGCAACAGATCTCATGTTCTGGAGGTTCGTTACTCCAAAAGACTAGAGGTGAGAGTTGCATTAGGTTGAGCATACCCAGAGGCCCGAAGGTCGAAGCCAATCCTATCCATTGGTTGGAGAGGACACATGGAAGTAGATCCATGGGTTAGGAGGGATAACACTCCAGAATAATTACATTGAGTTGATTCAAGAGCTCCAAAAGGGCCGAGAACCCGAGTAAATCTCAATTGTTGACCGAGAGAGCTACGTGGCAACAGATTGTGAAGTCCAGAGACTTGGAAATTTGAGGGAAATCAAGGTGTAGTGTGTGAGAACACCCGAAGCTCTGAAGGCTAGAGCAAATCATAATTTTTGACATCAGTGAAATGTGGCACTATATCTGGAGGTTTGTAGGTTTCATAATCCAAAGGTTTCATTGGAGGAAACATTGGGGACTCCAAGATCTCAGAGTCCCAAAGCAGATCACAACCATCCAATCATGGGGATGTGTGGACCATTGATTTCAGTGGATGTGTGGCAGTAAATATGGAGGTCTAAAAGTCTGGAGTCCTAAAGAGGATCCTATCGATTGGTTGCTGGAAGAATTATGGTCCGTTGATCTGTTATCCTTCTAAGGTTCTCCAGTTCGACACTCCGGGGGGGACATGAGGTATAGTGCTCCGAAATACTCTGAAGCCCAGAGATGCAAAGTTAATTGAGAGGCATCAATCTGTGGGGATAGGAGAACCATCCTATCCAATTAGAGGTTTGAATCTCTGGGGGCATAGAGTGTTAGAGCACTAGAAAGCTCCAGATCCTAGATTCATTATGAGTCATTGATATTGACGGGTGTTTCAAGCTGTTGATTCTCTATGGTGTTCGACAATTCACCGGTTCAACACTCCGATGGACCTAGGGAACAAAGATTTGGAAATCCCTAAAGCCTAGAGTCTTGAAGTTGTCTGAGTTGTAGATTTCAGCAGAGGTTTTGAACCATCGATTCCTAGATATTTTTGGGAACTCCTCCATTCGACTGTTCAGAGGTTTGGAGGTGTAGTGATGTGGGATACTCTGAAGCCCAGAGCGTGGATTTTGTGTGAGTTGTTGATCTCGGATCAACGAGGAACATTGATCCTTTCCTTTGTTCAATACTTCACCCATTCGACCATTTAGAGGAATGAGGTGTTGAAGTGTGGAAATGCCTAGAGCTGAAGCTCTAGAGCACCTAGATTTGAGCCCACGGTCATATGCAGATTTCAACCGAGGAAAAGGAGCTTGTGCCCGAAATTTGATTTACAAAGGAATAAAGTGGTTTAGCCTATGGTTTCGGCCCAGAGTCACATGGAGGACTCTACTGGAGTGTTAATACCATCACGAACTTGATTTCATGCGCGGGGAACAATAAAGAGGCCTGTGGAATATTAAATTTTGGGTTCAACAGGAACCAGTGAGTCGCTTCGGTTCCCAAATTCAAAATGATCCTAGACTGGGAGATTGAGTGGACCCTAGGAGAGGGTGGGGGGTATACATCAAGCGGTATCAGAGAGAGAATTTAGCTCAGTCAGAAAGATAAAATGGCTACTAAAGTCCAGAAATGGGGTCAAAGAAAAGACCGCCAACAGGTGAGAAAATAATAAATGGATAGAGAGATCAAGGAGATCCGAGAGGAAATCAATAAGATGATGTTGAATATGCAACATAAATCACATGGAAGGTGGAGGTATGAATGGCCCTTGAATAAAATAGCAAAGTGGCTTATCCAACAGTTGGTTTCCAAGAGGAAATGACATGTATTGAGGAGGTGGCTGAGGCATGTTGAAAACCTTAGTGCCATAGAGGAAAAAGTAGTTTGAATTTATGAACCAGAGATTAGAGAAACCCTATTGGCCCTTGACTACGTTTTGAGGATACTTGGTCATGTTTGACCTATTTTGGGACTTCGACAAGCTGTTGAAGGCAGAGTGCAAGTTGAAGCGGATATCGTGGGATCTTGGCCCCTTGTTTAGGTATTTTTGGGTTTTGGGATTATGTAACAGGTATGGGGATGTCACCCTATAAGTTTTAAACCTGTGAAGTAAAGAAATGCATATAGATTCTTAATCAAAACAAAATTTAATCAATGGCTCATTCACATAGTACACAGAGATTTATACTAGAAACCCTCAACCAGGAAAACCTTTCTTATATTCATTATATCGAATTTCAAAATTCACCATACAATATATATACAATGTTTTTAGGTATTTCGTAGATACAAAAAACCTAATCCCTTAATCCGGGATTAATTTACAAAACCGCTAAAAATAGCAAAAACCGCCCAAAACAAAA
>ML791056.1:572651-587549 GCA_009831015.1 Picea engelmannii
AAAGCACTCAATGGACATGACATAAACATAACACTACTACGAGGGATCGTCAGACGTAGTTTTCATATCTGACGCGCCCAGACACAAACATGAAAAGAATATAACACATACCCAACATTATCCCACTTGTTCTTTTCTTTGTATCGAGGGGTCCAGGGGATTATATAGTCAACAATCCAGGGCATCAATTCCCATTGTTACTCTACACCAGGAGAAATTTTCTGTGCTCACAGACTTTGTCAATGAATCTCCAACATTCTTCAAAGTGTCAACCTTTTCCAGCAACACCTTCTTTTCCTCAACCATGTCTCTCACAAAGTGATATTGAACATCAATATGATTTGTCTACGAATGATAAGCTGGGTTCTTTTCCAGGAAGATTGCACTCTGACTATCACAATCTAATCTCACTTCTTGTTGTACCAAACCAATACCTGAACACAATCTTTGTAACCATACTGCTTCTTTTCTTGCATGAGTGGCTGCCATGTATTCAACTTCTATAGTTGAGAGTGCCACTACTACCTGTATTTTTCTCATCCAACTGATTTCTCCCTCAAATAGGTTAAACACATACCCACTTGTAGATCTTCTGCGATCCATATCTCCAGCCCAGTCTGCATCAACAAAACCATGTATGTCCAGAACTCTATCCAATCCCGGTCTTCCTTGGTAGCACAATCCATAAATGGTAGTGCCATGAATATACCTGAAGACCCTCTTTATTGCTATCCAATGATCCTTCCCTGGTTTTGACATATACCTGCTCAAAACTCCCACTGCATGTGCAATGTCTGGTCTAGTACAAACCATTGCATACATCAAACTGTCAACTGCACTAGCATACGAAACATGGGACATGTCCTCTTCTTCTTCCTGTGTCTTGGGACACTGATCTGCAGATAAATTTACACCTATAGGAATATGAACCTTGACTGGTTTACTTCCATGCATATTAAACCTCTGCAATATCGTCTCAACATATTTTCTCTGATTCAACCAGAGTTTCATGTTTGCACGATCTCTTTTAATCTCCATTCCTGGAATGAAGTTAGCAACACCGAGATCCTTCATGTCAAATTTGGAGGATAGCTACGATTTCACCTCCTTGATAACATCCATGTTATTTCCTACCAACAACATGTCATCAACATACAACACTACATAAATGAAGTGATTACCAACCTGCTTGGAATATACACAGTGATCAGCCTTTCTTATTACAAATCCCAATCTAAGGATGTATGTGTCAAACTTTTGGTACCACATTCTAGGTGATTGCGTCAGACCATACAGTGACTTCTTTAGCTTACAAACCAACTCTTTCTTTCCTTTCACTACAAATCCTCCTGGTTGCTTCATGTAGATTTCTTCTTCCAGATCCCCATGTAGGAATGTTGTCTTCACATCCATCTGTTCCACTTCAAGATCAAAAGAAACAATAATAGATAAAAGAAATATAATAGAAGTTAATTTAGCAACAAGAGAAAAAATCTCACCAAAGTCAATTCCCTCTACCTGGAAATAACCTTTTTCTACTAACCGAGCTTTGTATTTCTCCACTTTACCTTTTCCATTAAACTTCTTCTTAAACAACCATTTGCTACCAACATATTTTCTTCCAGTTGGAAACTCAACTATATCCCATGCCTCATTCTTATCCAAGGCATCCATTTCTTCAACTATGGCCTTCTTCCAGAGTTTACTATCCTCTAAATTCACTGCTTCTCTGACAGTTCTGGGATCATCATCAGTAATAGATAAAGAAAAATTTTAACGGAAATCAGGTGGACTATACCTCTCTGGTTTCCTTTTATCTCTCACTGATCTTCTCAATACTGGGGTATGAGGTTCTTCTTCGTCTTCTTCTACTTCCTCTTCTTCAGATGATTCATATTTTGCATCATCCAACTCAAGCTCTATTTTCTTAGGTTTGTCTTGTGTTGGTAGGAATTTCTGTTTGGACACATCTTTTACCTCTCTGAACACAACATCTTGACTGTAAACAATCTTCTTGGTTTTTGGGTTCCAAAGTTTATAACCTTTCACACCATATTTATAACCAATAAAGATACACTTTTCATCATTTTTATCCAACTTACTCCTATTTTCCTTTGGAACATGTACATAAGCATCACAACCAAATACTCTAAGATGTTGAAGAGAGGTTTTTTTTCTAGACCATATCTCGTGTGGAGTTTTATCATCCAACGCTGATGAAGGCGATTGATTGACCAGGTAACATGTTGTACCCACTGCCTCTACCCAGAATTCTTGTCCTAACCCGGCACCGCTGAGCATGCTCCTTGCCTTTTCCATCAGTGTCCTGTTCATCCTTTCTGCAACTCCATTCTGCTGAGGAGTGTATGGAGTAGTCTTCTTCCTTGCTATACCACACTTCTTACAGAATTCTTCGAATTCATTTCTGCATAATTATCCACCATTATCTGTGCTCAATACCTTTATTTTCTTCTCTGTCTGATTTTCTATTAGAGCCTTAAACTCTTTAAATTTATCAAATACTTCCAATTTATTTCTAAGAAAATAAATCCTTATGTTCCTAGAAAAATCATCTATGAATGAAACATAATACACAGATTTACCTAGGAATGGAACATGAACAGGTCCAAACACATCATTGTGTATCAACTCTAAGATCCCCTTTGCTCTTGTAGCACCAGATGGGAATCTTACTCGATTCTGTTTACCATATATGCAATGTTCACATAAATCAAAATCCAGAGTGCAATTAGACATACCTTCAACCATACCTTTACCATGTAGTTTTCAAGGGCCCTTTTCTCAAATATGTCTGAGTCTTTGATGCCACAACATGGTCTTCTTTCCAGGGACAATATTGGTCTTGTCTTCTTTATTTCTCTATTCAAGGAAAACAAAATTGTTACACCCATTAGTATAAGTGCTTCCCAACAACTTGTATAGAGTTCCACACCGAAATCCCCTCATAAACACCATTGCTCCTCGTACCATCTTGAAAGTGTTCTTTCCAAATATAGTATCCACTCCTACATCATCCAACTTGCTTACAGATATTAGGCTCCTGGCAAGTTTTGGAATGTGCAGAACCCCAGGGAGAGTTCTAATCCTTCCATCTTTTAGCAACAACTTAACCCTTCCACATCCCATGATTTTTGTTGTCGAGTCATCTCCTAGGAATACATCACCACCATCATATTTTTCATATTCAGAGAACCACTCCCTGTGAGGAGTCATATGGTATGAAGCACCTGAGTCGATCAACCATACATCATGATATGCATGTGTACTTGTAGATGCTAGGTAAACATCACCTCCTTATTCAATGGAGGTTTTCGCCTCTGTGGAAGAGGTACTATCAGATCCCTTTGGTTTTTCAACCTTCTTTGACCTGAACTCTTTCTTATAATGCCCTGTTTTACGACACTTCCAACATTTCCTCAAAGATTTTCCTGGAGACTTAGATTTACCTATAGATTTAGATCTCCACCCCAAAGGATTACCAGGGTTCCTGTGTTGGGTATGCCCTCTTACAAATAAAGCATCTGTGTTTTGACCATCCATGCTTTTTTTCCTGATCTCTTCAGATAACAAGGATGCAACTACATCCTCATACTTCAATGTAGATTGAGTGGTACTACCTATTGCTACAACCAAATTATCCCAAGAGTCTAACAAATAACATAACAAAGTAATACACTTATCTTCTTCTGCAATCATAATATTAATAGAGCCAAGGTGACTTACCAGAGTATTAAAATCATTTAGATGTTCTGTCACAAAATCTCCATCTTCCATCCTAAGATGATACAACTTCTTTCGAAGAAACAACTTGTTTACCAGGGACTTTGATTGATACAAATTCCCCAACTTATCCCATATTTCCTTGGCTGTAGATTCTCTTGAGACATTCAACAAAACTGAATCTACCAGGTAGAGTCGAATAATACTCGCTCTTCTGTCCTACTTCTCCTAATCTTCCTTCGACAAACCAGTAGTTGGTGTACTAGTAGTTTGTGTACTAGTAGGTTGGGTACCAGTAGCATGTGTTCTAGTAGATGGTGTACCAGTAGGCTTCCTACCAAGATCCACAACGATCCATTGTTCTTTTTCTACAAGAAGGTCCTCCATCTTGAGCTTCCATAGCTCAAAGTTTTTATCGTTGAACTTCTCTATCTCGATTCTAGATGAGCTCTCCATTCCTCATTATATACTCGAATCTCCACTATAAAAGATCCCACTAAACCCAAGTTTATCACAAACCCAAGATAAACTTGATCTATCAAGACTGAGCCAAACCCTCAACAACAAAGGCATCCCTATGAAGCCAAAAATGAGCTCTGATACCACATGTAAGTTTTAAACCTATGAATTAAAGCAATGCATATATATTCTTAAGAAAAACATAATTTAATCAATGGCTCATTCACATAGTACACAAAGATTTATATCGGAAACCCTCAACCAGGAAAACCTTTATTATATTCATTATATCGAATTTCACCATTCACCATACAATATATATACAATGTTTTTAGGTATTCCGTAGATACCAAAACCCTAATCCCTTAATCCAGGATTAATTTAAAAAACCGCTAAAAATAACAAAACCCGCCCAAAAAAAAAAATTCGGGGCGCTGCCCCGAACGCTGCGGGTAACCAGGGGGGGGCATACCTGCACCCCCCCAGGACCCCCGTCAGAAAGTGCCCGATGCACATGACATAAAAAAAGCACTACTATGAGGGATCGTTAGACGCAATTGTCATATCTGACATGCCCACACACACACATGCAAAGAATATAACACATACCCAACAGACCCATGGATTTACCCATGTTTAGGCCCTTTTTGTAATGTATAAATGGAAGTCTAGGAAATGTAAGAAAGGAAAGGCTTGGTACCTAGCCAAAGTGCTGAGTGAAAATTGTAAATGCTTTGTGCATGCTATATTGAGAACTTGTAGAGCTAAGATCAAGTGACTGTAAGAGACTATGTAAAGGCTTTGTGCCGTAATCTAGCCCGGGGAAGGAGGATCTATCGAAGTGTGCACAAGTCTCCTGTCCTATGCAGAGTAGGATATTGTGGCTCTGTGCATGTAGAAGATTGACAGAATACAATAAAAGAGAAGAAGAGTTGGTGGATGTAGCCCCAGGCTGGGGGTGAACCACGTATATCCTGTGTTATGGTTGCTTGTGCATTCTGGTTGTTTCATTGTTCATATGATTAATGCTTAGTGCATTGATGTATGCTTAGATGAATCTGATATGATAAGATTAGTGCTAAATAATATGAATGAATGCTAGATCTAACCTATGTGAATGTGCTTAGTGCTTGAATATACTATATCTGGGTGAATACTGCGTTGATATGTTGTTAGGGTTTACCCGCATTGTAAATTAAGGCTGAATACTAATGGTCTATAACTGCTAAGTGCTATGTTAAGGTGTTACAGTCACAGATCTATGTCCCAGCTAGGGTTGCAGACATCTAATTCCTGCAACCACCCCTTCCTCTACCTCTGGTGAGACTGCATCTGCTTCACAGGTGTTGCCAAAAGGGCCAGTAGTCAGGGTTTTGTTGGTGCATTGTTGATGCATTGAACCCTGGGTCTACCCAAGTGCCAACAAAACCTTAGTGATGAGTAAGAGAGATCAACTAGAGATATCATAGACTACCAGGAGGGAAAAGATGAAAGTGCATATTATTGGAAGGGAAATGAGAAGAGATTGGGTGAAGATCTCACAGACTGCAAGGAGGGAAGGACATAAATTTTATCTTTCCAGGTGGGAAAGGAAGAGGAGGAGAAACTATCTGAAAGTCTCAGGAACTTAGAGGTGAGTTTGGATCAGCTAGGAATGATGACCTAGGAGGAGGATCAGAGGTCCATTCTGATAATTGGAGGAATCAAAATATGTTTTCCAGGCAGCCTAGTAAAGGCCAGTGCAAGTATTTCACATGAGGAGGTGATGCAAGAGGCATCCGAGGAAGAGGCCATGGGACCAAATATTTTTAAAGTTAAAAATTTGTGTATTATAGGTGGAGAAGATGAAAGACATCCAATGAAGACTATCATGAAGGAGGATCTTGAGAAGACATTGATATATTCCCAAGTGGAGATGAGAGAATAATAGGAGCACTCAGACCAGATGCTCACTCCATGGGAGAAAGAACTAAATTTGTTGGAGGATTGGTAAAGAAATCGAGGGATAGAAGAAGACTGCCCGAGGGATGTAGTTGTGAAGAATGAAGAAGAATTCTATCCTGAGGAGTAGCTAGAAAACACTGAATTTGTGTCAACACATGGAGATGATATGAGAGCAGAGGAACTAGTAGAAGCTGATCTATTAGAAGAGATAACTGAGCAACAGCTCAACAACAATGCTATAGAAATGAAATATGTAGTGCAGTGGAAATTTAATGCCATAGGAGATGAAAATAGCATGGGAGATAAAATTGATCATCCCTTTGATTTGTGTGAAGGAGTGGAAGCCATGAGATAAAGGTTAATGGCGCAGAGCCAATGCATCCAACAGGTTAAGTTGGAAATTGATGAATAGGAGATATAGTAGTCGAACATACTACAAAAGAGGATCCAACCCATAGACCAACTGGACAAGAATATTTAAGAGACAACAAGGTTGATGCTAACATCAACATAGGAGGCAGTGAGCAACATAGAAAGGTGGAATAAAGAAGATCCTGGAGCAGCAACAACAAGGAAGAGGAGAAAATGGACAGCTCTAAAGTGAAGTATGGGACCATGGAAAATCTCAACGATAGCAGCAAGGGAGCCACGAGTAGGAGCTCATGATTTTTCCAGCACGTGAGTATGATGCAGGAGCGTCACTCCACCTCAGCAACATGCCAAAAAGACAGCGCATCCGTGCACTAGGAAGGAGCGGATCCCAAAGAAGGATGCACCAGTCCTTTCAAATTTCGGGCATAAATTTAAAATTTAATGAGATAAATGTTTGGAGGCTCAAGGAAAGTTAAGACAATTCCTTTGAGCAGGCCATGTGTAATGTCACCTTTAACAACTAGCAGGTAGATATATTTAGGCCTGATTCAGACTAGTTATCAATTAAATGAAATTGATTGTAAATTAATGCGAGTAGGTAGTTGGAGGGAAGGCATGATAAGCCCCCCTTTTGTAAAAATCTCTTGCATTGAAAATTCATTAGTTAGTTAAAGAGAAGAAGAGAGGAGAGAAAAAAAGTGCTGAAGACTCGGTTGTAGTCCATCCTTTGTAAACATTTGTACCGAACCATTCAAATTAATACAAAGACCAATTTTTCATGTTCATGAGTTTTTTATCTATTTTATGTGAATGTTTACTTTATGGATTATTTCTGTGTATATGTTTAGGAATGCCATAGATGCATATATGTTTCCCTTTGCAGGAATCAAATAATTTTCTATACCTGTAGTTTTATGAGTGTTCAAGTCTCTCAGGATAGTGCAAGGAGTGCACACCAGATTTAGTGAAAACTCCATGAAGCCAACACAAGGAGTGCATTTAGAACTTTGTTTCGAGTTTAGAGAAGAGCATGCCAGGTGGGAACACCAAAAAAATTCCTAAAAAATAGAAGGGAGTATTGTGCAAGGAGTGCACCTCAGAGTTTTTGAACACTCTGAGGAAGGAAGCTCTGCAAGCAGTGCATCAAGAAGGCACAATGATTATGCAATGACTCTATTTTGAGTTATGTCATAAGGTTTCCAAGAGGGTACAACAGGAGATAAATACTCAGAGGAGAAGTAGTGTAAGAGTGCATAGAATACCTGTGCAAGGCATGCAATGGGCCAACAATTGGAAAGTGTTGAATAATTCCCAAGGAAGACAGAGTGCAAGGACTGCGTAGTAGATTTCATAAGTCACAAATCTCAGGAGGAAGAGCATAGGAAACCAAGGGCTACTGAAAAGAACAAAGGGACTAAACCCTTTGAATTTTGAGTCAGTTAAAATCTCAAGAGAGATAGTGCATTCGTGCACATAGTCTCTACAAGGTGTGCAGAGGAGGGGAACCTTTTAGGTTTCTATTTTTAGAGACAACATTGGCAGTGCACAAGAATATTTTCGAGAAAATATTTAAGTCTAGAGTATTTATAACTTCAGAGGCAACAAGGAGAGTGTTGAAGGAACACACTGAAAGTGTTCATGAGCTCAGGAGGAAGAGTACAGAGTGTGCAGGATGTGAACTTGTTGCAGGTTCCAAGCTCAAAAGATACAACACAAGAAAAGGCCAAGTCACTAGTCCTGCAGAAGGAGAACGAAAGGCTGAGTCATTTCAAGATCAAAGAGAACCTTCATTAGAAGGAAAGAATGACCATAGACAGAGGAGAAAGATACATGCGTCATTGGATCAATTGCGGTAGAAGATATGGACCATTGGATCAGGGTCCAGATGGAAGTTGGAGCATGTAGGAGGAGAACAAATCTCATCCGTTAGATCTATGCATGAGCTACAAAAACCATTGGATCTAGGTAAGGTGCACAAAGTTTAATCCTTGGAGTCCTTCAAACTTCGCGAGTCCAGAATTTTTCATACTCAAGTGTAGAGGAGACAAGTCTCACGAAGTCTTGAAGTCCGAAGAGAATCACAACCATCCATCAGTAAGGACATGTGTCAGTAGATAAGGCAGGGTATGGACTTTTATCTCTCTGAAGGAACAGAGGTGAAAGTGCCCTAGACCGAGAGTTCTCGAAGGTCAAAGTCCATCTTGGTCATCCATTTGAGAGGGACACATGGCACCATATCTCGTAGTCCATAGGTTAGTTAATCTGAAACATTGGAGGTGAGAGATGCATTGGGTTGAGCATGCCCGAAGGCCCAAAGGCTGAAGCCAATCCTGTCTGTTGGTTGGAGAGGACATGTGGAAGTAGATCCAGGGGTTAGGAGGGATAACACTCTGAAATAATTATTTTGAGTTGAGTCGAGATCTCCCAAAGAGTCGGGAGCCAGAGTAAATCTCGGTCATTGATCAAGAGAGATATGTGGAATCATATCCCAAAGTCCGAAGACTTGACACTCTGGGGGAAATCAAGGTGTAGTGTGTGACAACTCTCAAAGCTCCAAAGGCCAAATAAAATTGTAACCATATCCACCAGTGACACGTCGTTCTAGATCTAGAGGCCCAGAGGTTGGATACTCCATAGGTTTCGTTGGAAGGAGCATTGGGGTCTCCCGGAGGCTAGATTCCCTAAGTATATCACAACCATCAAATCTTGGGGATGTGTGGAGAACTAATTTCAGTGGACGTGTGGCATTAAATCCAGAGCTTCGGAGGTTTGATACTCCAAAGGAAATACAGGTTGAAGTAGCTAGGAATCCTGAACCCCGGAGTCCCGAAGAGGATCCTAGCTCTTGGTTGTTGGAAGCATTGTGGTCCTCTCATATGTTACTCTTCAGAGGTTTGCCAGTTCAACACTCTCGGGGGGACTTGAGGTATAGTTCTTTGAAATAATCCAAAGCTCGGAGCTACAAAGTTTATTGATATTCGTCGATCTGTGGTGACACAAGAAGCATCAAATCCAATTCAGGGTTCGACTCTCTGGGGGCATAGAGTGTCAGAGCGGTGGAAAGCTCTGGAGCCTGGAGTCATTGTGAGATGTCAATATTGACGGGTGTTATGATCCCTTGATTTTCTCTGGTTTTTGACAGTTCGTCAGTTCAACACTCTAATGGACCTGGGGAGCAAATATTTGAAAATATCTGAAGCTAAGAGTCTCAAAGTTGTCTGAGCCATAGATTTCAACAGAGGTTTTGAACCATCGATTCTCAGAGTTGTTTAAGATTTCGCCCATTCATATGTTTGGGGGTTTGGAGGTGTAGTGCTACAGGATACTCCGAAGCCTGGAGTTTGGAGTTAATGTGAGTTGTTGATATCGGATCAACGAGGACCGTTGATCCTTGCCTATGTTTGGGATGTCACCCATTCGATCACTCAAAGGAGTGAGGTGTTGAAATGTTGAAATTCCTGAAGTGCCTAGATTTGAGCCCATGGTAATATGCGTATTTCGTCTGGGGAAAAGGGGATCATGCCCAAAATTTGATTTGCAAAGGAATCAAGTGGTTTAGACCACGGTTTCAGCCCGGAGTCACATGGAGGACTCCGCTGGAGTGTTAAAACCCTCATGAACTTGATTTCACGTGCAACGAACAAGAAAGAGACATGTGGCATATGAAATTTTGGGTTTAGCAGGAACCAGTGAGTCTCTTTGGCTCCTGAATTCAAAACAATCCTAGACCGGGAGGTCTTGCGGACCCCAAGAGAGGGTGGGGGGTCTGTATCATTTTTCGTCACAAGGAAATAAATGGGGAATGGAGTGATGAGAGGATACATATTCTTCTTCCAAAAAAAAATCTATATGATCTATATCCCCCATAGTACAGAAATATTTGGACTTATGGAGTTCAATTAAACCATTAACATGTTCAACATTTTCATTTAAATCCAAATCAACATGTGAAGAAATATTAAAATGTTATTTATATTCTTCATCCAATGGTTTGTATGTTTCATTAATAAGAGAAACTAGGAAGGAAATCAAATCATGGTTAGAGGTCATATTATCCAAAGGAAAGCTACAACAAATATGAGTAAATATGACAAAAAAACTTCAAGGGATTCATCTCTGTTCTTCTTAAGCTCTAAAATTTCCGCACACAAATTATCATAATCATAATTCTTAAAAGAATGCAAAAAATCATGCATAAATTGTTCTCATGTGTGATTAGAGGCAGTCGGAAAAGTCTCACACCAACTCTTGACCCAGCCTTCAAAAGTGGGAGTGAACAACTTGCAAATGGTGTTTCCATCAGTAAGTTTGTGAGCACCACAAAATTTCCAAAAATTAAAATCATTTTTATATGCAGAGATTTCACTCTTTCCATAAAACCTAAGTTGTGACAAGAAATGTAAAATATTTCTAGGAGTTTTGGGAGGTATAGTGCCAAAAAAACACCTCCATAAAGGGATATGGGATGAAGCCATTAGTAAATTAAAAAAAAAAAAACAAGAATGACCCCACATGATTAGCTTGTCATATGGCCCTCCTTCTAGCACCATTTTTGTTGATGGGTCCGAATGGCTTGTCAAGAAGATGAGGGAGAAAACTCGATGGAAGGTCCTAATCAGAGCTACTCTCATTTGGAGTAGTGTTTCTCGTGAGTATATGGGCCTCGTTGCTGCTCAAAATTAAAAGAATAAAAATGGGAAAGACAATGAACTACTCCCCAAAGAGTTCTAAATAATTCTAAGACTGATCTAACTAAAGGAAACTAATATAATATAACTACTTCTGATCTATCCCAGGAGAAAAACTAATATAAATGAGTATAGTAAGAAAATATCTAGACAATAGAATTAGTTCATGATAGTACAAACATGTTAGCACAATAATATTACATAAATCATCTCAAATATTTGAAGAAGAAATCTGTAAAATCATCCCTGCATTCATAAGAAATCATAATAGCATAAGGATTCTAGATACTAAACACATAAACAGTTCACATGATCAATACCCAAAAAAATCAATCAACATATACAAGTGTAGAATAGTCCCAGAGGAATTTGCAAACAGTTGTGACTTCAAAATGCCTCATGCTCTTTATTACTCAAAAGTAAAAGTACCAATTTTGTTACAAAGAGAAAAAGTCCTCTCTCCATGCTATGAGTTCTCTTTTGTAAGACAAGAGAGAGACTCATCTCATTCTCATGACTGTTCATTTCATTTTATTTCCATTTCTTTTCTCACATTTCAAAAATGAACATGTGATCATTACAAAGAGAAACTGAATGAACTCATGATTCATTATTTTAGTCCTCGAACAATTTACAAATGGTATTCATTTAAAAGAAAATCATTGACTCGGTCCATTTGAGTTATCTTTTGTTCCTCAAAATGTTTTGGGTGTTTCTATCTTATTCCTATTGATTAAGATTCTTCTAGATTCTATTCCTCTGTCTCAACTTTCCATTGATCTATCATTGGCTCAATTATGTTGCTTGTATCTTGAGATATGACTTCTTGAAGTCCGCCTAGTTGGTTCTTCAATTAGATTTGGGTTCTACCTATGTTTTGCATTTTTGGACCTTTTATGCTTTCAATTTTCTATACATTTTTATCCCAACCTTTTCTTCTCTCCTACATATTTCCATCGAGCCCTCCTAGGCCTGATTTCATCACCCGTAGCTCCAGATATGGTTTTTTGAATTTTGCATGGGAAATCCCCCCCCGCCCCCACCCAAATTCGTGGTATGTTGTTTTTCAAATTTTCTGATCTCTTGTATTAAATTTTTATCCTGGATACATATACCATTGTGTTCCTTTGATCGATATCTTTCCAACGAGGTATCATGGGCCTCATTCTCACACATGTAGAAAAAGTTATGACCGTTTAAAAATTGTCACTCATCAACCATTGATCAAGCCCATGGGTTAATTCGGACCATTGATTCTTGAGCCTGCAAAAGAAAAATTCCACCTGCATAATAGATCAACACTTAGCAATGTTATGACCTAATCCCTATAGATAATTTGATTCAACACCTAGGCAACATGGTACCCATGACTTGCAACATAATCTTCTCTAATTTTCCCCTTTTATTTATTTTTTGTCTTTTAAACAGTAGAATAATAATTAAAAATAAAACAAAATCATAAAAATAAATTAAAATAAAACTAAGAAAATGATTTACATTTATTTACAATTATTATCAAAATTAACAAAAACTAATTACTCCCATTAACAAAGAATAAAAACTACCAAGGTTAAAACCAATAAAATATTAACAATTATCCTATCCCCTGCTAGATTTGAACTCATGACCTCTAAGGAAGAAACATACGTTTTTAACCATTAAATCAATCTGCGTTTCTTGTTTACTTATTTTATGAGAAACTATTAATACATAAAAATAAAAAAATGGAACTAAATAAAAAATAAATTAATAATGAAAATAAACAAACCCCCAGATGGCGTGTTAGTGTGATCCATGAGTCCCACAGAAAAGATGACATCTGCCACCATTCCGTGGACCATGTGACTGGCACATGCCACCTCCACTCAACCCTTTTTACTCCTTGATTAACTCTGCAATTCTTCATTTCTCCACGATCCTTACTAACTTCTCCAATATGCCCCTCATTGGCTTCTCGACCTGGAGATGGAGGAAGTACGCCAACCAACCCTTCCATGCCTGTGTGCATTCACTCCCCAGTCTCATTCTTATGGTGATTCTCCACTACATTGTTTGCAAACCTCGCTCTTTACTGTCTGTAGCTCCTACACTGGGTCAGTGTCTCTGGTTCCCTTCTTTGTTTTCTTTCTCTCACCTCCGCCTTACCTCCATGCATGCATGGTTATGCCTCAGCTTTGAGGAAATCCAAAGCGAGGCTCTCTTTGGTATGAAAGAAAAGAAGCTATGGCTAGACAATGCTCGCCCATCCTCGTTGCACCCCCTAGCTCCTTGCACACATATTCCACTCACTCCTCCCTATCTCAACATGGTATTCCACCTCTATCATCGTCATGGGCCTACAGGGTGGAGTGGTTTGATCTTCAGGGAAACTTGTTGGGCTATGCTCCTGGCCCCCTCCAAGACGTCGTGTCATCTTCTCAGTCAGCCCCGGAACAACCATATTTTCCCCTACCCTCCTCTCCCTTTCCACCACCCTCTCCCCTTGCTCTATCACCTTCTATCCCCTTCGCTCCCTCGCTGGCACCACCCTCATTCCCCATGCCTTTTTTGGAGGAGTTCAATGCTCAATTGGAAGAGATCACTGAACAAGTGGAAGAGATTACATTCCAACCTCATCTCTACTTGGACTGTGCTTCATGTGCTTCATGTTCGTGTGATTCGTGTTCAAGGTTCTGAGAATCAGTCTCAATTCTCTAGGATTTGGTTTTTCAGTTCGTAAATACATTGACGACCTCCTCTTTTTCTTGGAGCACCTCGACCAATGCATGAATTAAATTGAATCTCTTCTTGCATTCATTCTCCGACCCCTACACTCATCTAACTTGGGTGCCACTACACCAACATCTTCGAGAGCATTACTTGCTCCAACTCAATGGGTGGCTACCGAATACGACATGGCTATAGAATGAGACGTGGGAAAGCGAGTTGGGGGAGATGAGGACAACAATGAGAGTCAGGAACCATGACAGTCAGCACGCGCATAGGTGTCTGATTGCATCTCTTTTTTTCAAAATAATAAACGTTTGTTGCATGTCGGAGTCCAGCATACTCATTTTTTGTGTCAAACAGGCGACAATCTTCTCGCATTTTTTGTGTCTGTCTAGGGATAATATTTTTTTTATAGTCTGCATGCATGGGTCGGTCGAATTGGTTTCCCCACGGGGCGATTCAGACAATGATGTATAATTTTCAGTGTCACACAAGGACAAGAGTCGGGTTGAATTGGTTTCCCTTCGAGGCAATTCAACAAATTCATATCTCTGATATCATAGACAATACTATAATTTTTCTCCATGAAAGATAATTTAAAATTTCTTACTTAAAATAAATAAATAAACAAAAATTAAATTAATAAAAATATAATAAAAGTAAATAAATAATAAATAACTTTAAATAAATGAAAGAAACAAAATAAATAAAGAATAAATTATGAAATAAAATAAAATAAACAAGAACAAAAAACAATTAAAAAATGAAAAAAAAATAGATAATACACCCTCCAATGCACATGGGAATGCGTGCATGGAGGTTTTGTCAGGGCATGTGCGTTTGGAGTGTCAGAGTCACAAGGCAGAGGAAGCTGGGTGAACTCGAACAAGTCCACTATGACGGACTACCTTAGGGTGCGATGATCGAAGTTCAAGGGATAAGCATGGTGATTACACTCCGACCATCGGAGTCTGATGGAAGGGGG
>ML791056.1:597796-608780 GCA_009831015.1 Picea engelmannii
CACGATCCAATGCAACCAGTCCCACTCAATTTGGATACTCTAGCAAGAAGTTATGCTTGTTTTACCTGGAACACCTTCTTGAGACTAGTCAATAGGACTAGTCAGATACCCTATCTTACACAAGGTGTATCTACAAATTTAAATGACCCAGAAGCTGAAATGTTTACCAAAGATGTATTACTAATTTCTGTAAATGGCCTCCAAAGTACAGGGTCTGAAACATTACAGAAATTTTTTTATAGCAAAAATTCCTCAATGACTCATTTCAGGATGATTCCAAAACCCTATCTTGTACGGGCTGTATCTCCGAAAGTATAAGGCCTCAAGAGCTGAATTTTGAACCCAACGTACCTTGATCCGTGTACTAAATAACCTCCAAGCGGTTTCTTTTGAAACATTGTAGAAAAAAATTTATAGTGAAAATTCCATGGTGTCTCAGATGTAGCAGCGAAACCCCAAGACCTTAAGCTCTGATACCATATGTTAAGAACCAAACATCAATATAGCATAGAAAAACCTCAGGAAAAGTAATAAATGCCTTGAAAAAGAGATAATTTCAGATAATAAGCCTCTTCGACGGGGAAACCTCCTTTTACCCCACTTAAATGTTCAAGTACAAGATGATTCAAAATGAAAATGTCTCCTTGGTATATATAGGAGACTAGGAGGTGTAATTACAATTAATGGCCTAAAGCCGACATAATTAAAATAACATTACTAATCTAAATTACAACTAATGGCCTAAAGCCAACATAAATAAAATAGCATGACTAATCTAATATGCCCCAATTAAGGGGTAATCAGCCAACATTAGGGCTTAACAAGATCAGTTTAGCATGTGGTTCTCAAAAACTCCCACGATTCTCTGATGCAGAGTATTTTGTGAGCAAGTTGTTATCCCTTTGATACTGTGGAACCTCGTTATAACCTGTGAAAAATGACCTACTCTGTCCTTAGCTTTCAAAAATTCTTTTTCTGCTTTCACCAACTAACTCGCCTTATGATTCGCTGGTTAGCTGGTGAAAGCATTGCCTTTCACCAACTAACTGGTTGTAAAATTACACTGTGCACTGGTGAAAGCTATGCCTTAGCCCAAAATGAACTTTCACCTCCAAAACTGTGATTCCATCAAAAAATATATGTGTCTCCACTTTATCCCCTTGCATGTTCACAACAACCTAAGCAAGCACTTGCAAATCTGGGTGTGATTTTGGCTTTTGCTTCAATTTTCTGATTTTCCTTTTAAGGCGCTTTGCTAGCCACCATAGACTGTTATAGTCTTTGGTGATTTTCTGTTTCCTCTTCTTTTCCTTGACACTTTCACGAGCCATCTTTTCAAATGAAGCATTTGTTTCTGCAAAATTATCAGACAACTTCTTGTATCTTTCCTTTATTACCCTCTCTAAGACCTCCTGCTGAGCGATCACTTCTTTGAGATGCTTGATTTTCTGTGTTTTCTTCGACTTAGTGCTCTTTGATGTTTCCCCTTCCTTAGTGTGAGTAAAGGTCTCATAATTCTGTGCAAAATCAATGGAATGTTTAGGACTTTTGATGACAGGGCTCTCATTTTCTTGCTCTGGTTCTGAGTCTGTGTATGACAAGTTTAAGATGTTTGTTCTCCTTTCCGTGGGCTGCTCTGTAGTAGTTTCAAAAACCAACTTTTTCTTTGACCTGTGAGATTTCACACCAGAGATTCTGTCTTCTGGAGGTCCTGGAAGGGTTCTTCTCTTCCTCGAGCTGCTTTGAGGAGTCAATTGTCTCTTTCCATCTTTCTTTTGTTCATTCATGGGCTGAGTTTGAGTTTCAAAGCCCTCCCAAAAAATAAAATGTTGCCAGGTCCTTCCCTTCTGTCTTAACTCCTCCAAGATTATCAATTTAATAAGGCCAAAGTGGCAAAGAGTGTTCTTCATGCTTAGAGGTTCAACTCTAATCTTTTTACAGACTTTAGTTAAGCTCTTGTGCAAGAAGAAAGGTAGATTTAGGAGAGTTTTACCTGTGAAATGGTCTAAGATCTTGAAATGATACAACATTAGTTTGTCATACTTGCCTTCTGAAGTTATGTAGAGTTTGATGCCCTTAAACAAATTCTTCCACTCCTCTTCTAAATGGGAAATTGGCATGCTGTTCTTCCATGCATTATGTCTGAATTCTTCCTTCAAATATGCTCTGAAATTTAAGTTTTTGGTGGCATTCATTTTGAACCAACTCTGGCCCGATCTTAGTAAGTTGGTCGTTGCCGCGATGGAAGCTTCATTCACGATGATCTCTAAGGACCTAACACAGGCCTTATTCCTGTCAAATGTTTTAGCAAAAGCCTCTGTTGTTGATTGGTGACACCCATTCTGTAGCCTTTCGACATACTCCATACAACCTGCATTTAAGAAGTGTTTTTGCACTTCTGGGTGCGCATGTACGAAGGACAGACTATCCAATTCTTTTCTCAATAACGAGCCACTACATCTCCTTGCCATTTGTAATTCAAAATCCCAAACAATTCTGCACACCAAACACTGCACTCCACTGTTCGGGCCAAGGTCTTGCGCTGGTGAAAGCACTCGGCTCTGTCTTTCAACATTAAAAACTTAGCATACATTTGTGAGTGATGCGTGTTGGGGAAGAGATAAGCCAATTTGATGTCGTCATCCAAGTAGTACTGCTCCTGTTCCTGCGATGATGGATTCAAATTCACCATTTCCGACGTCATGATTGTGAAGCATGCGTTACTGAATGAGATTCGCTTTGCAATCCGATTTAGACGTGCAAACCCGAGTCTCCATCATTATCCACTTTCACCAGTGCATCATACTTGATTGCATGACGTGGGCTGAGCGTATCATCATTTGATTTTTTAAAACGTGGATAAAACACACATCATCCCTGCTTTCACTAGCTAATGGCCCGTGAGAAGCGCTCCTCGGCTGTTGAAAATCACCGCTTTCACCAGCGCACTACCCATGAGAAATGCTCCTTAGCTGTTGAAAATCACCACTTTCACCAGCTAACTATCATCTTTAAAACACACGTTAGCTGTTGAAAGAATTTTGTGAAAATTTTAAAGAGAAGACCTTTATGGGTCGTCTTATTTCTAAAACAAAAATCAAAACCTAAGTCTTGGTACTAGAAAACTTAAAACAAATTTGGAGAAACTACTAATAGCCATGCTATCAACCAAAAATGGAACCAAAGTGACTGATTCACTTTGGGAGCTAACATTTGGCTCCAACTGGGATGGGCATCTCCCTGTGAGGTGACCAAGAACCTAGCTAGACTCAGTAGCCTTTATTACAAAATTAAAAAGAAATCTGAAAAATAGTTTTACTAGTACCATTGGGCATGGAGTTATTCAAGTGACAGAAACAAAGAAAACAGAACTGAAAAAGAATATGTACAAGTAGAACAAGGCTTTTAAGAAAATCCTTATGAAAAATAGGTCTTCAAAAAGCACCCATTGAAAGGGCCACCTACTACTTCCTCGCCTGAAAGATTTTGGAGAACAAAGGTATTGTTCTGCTGCACCGCCGTTATGACAAAAGGACCTGTCCAGAGAGACTCAAATTTGCCGTGTTTCCCCTTCTCTTTCCTTGCTACATCCCACTTTAAGACTAATTCCCCTGTTTTGAAGACGTTTGATTTGACTTTCTTGTCGAAGATCTCCTTGATTTTTTCTTGATGTAATTCTGTTTTTTCCAAAAGCTTCTCTCTATCTTGCTGTAGCTCTACCAAATTATGAATTCTCCGAGTCAAATCACTTGGTTCAGAATCGATTTCTTGTAAAAAAATTGCAACTGACAGTGCAAGTTGAACATGAAATATGGCTTTAGTACCATATACCAACTTGAAAGGAGATGTACCAATTTATTTCTTACATGTAACCCTGTCGGCCCACAAAGCAAAATTTAGCTTGGAATCCCAGCCTTTGGCATTTTGTTCAAGCAACTTCTTTATAATCCTGACTAAACTCTTGTTTGATGACTCAGCTAGGCCATTCCCTTGCGGATAGTAAGCAGTGGAATGTACCAGCTGGATTCCCAGCTCTTCAAATAATTTCACTAAGTGTTTATCTTTGAATGTAGCAGCGTTATCAGTGACTATTCTCTTAGGGAAGCAAAATCTAGAAAATATGTTTTCTTGCAGAAAATTTATTATGATAGTATGATTGGCATTCTGGGTGGGAATAGCTTCAATCCACTTTGTAAATTAATTGGTGGCAACAAGGATCCACCGGTGTTGACCACTAGAAGGCGGGCGAATTTCACCTATGAAGTCTAGGCCCCATTGCTGGAAAGGCTCTGTGACCACTATAGGTTTGAGGGGAAGAGACTTCAGTTGTTGTTTGCCTTCAAATCTTTGACACTTGTCACATGTTCTCACAAACTCGCACACATATGAAAATAAGGATGGCCAGTAGTAACCAGATCTTAAGATTTTATGTGTAGTAGTTTTCCAATAGTGATGTCCCCCGTATTCACTATTATGGAATTCCATCATGACCTTAGCTGCTTCTTCTTGGTTTATACATCTCAACAGTAAACCTATTGTATTTTTCTAGAACAATAAGTTGCCATTGATGCAGAAATTTATGGCTTTGAGCTTCAAAGCCCTTCCTTGTGTTTTTGTCAAATCTGATGGGACTGATAAAGTTTGCAGAAAATAAGTAATGTGACTGTACCATTTGCAATTAGCTAGGTGAGCTGAGACCTGCATTTCCTCACCTTCTTTGTCCTCTGGAGACTGAACATTATCTGCATTAATGTTTACCAAATTTATTTCGAGCAACCTGCAATTTTCTTCTGCCAGAAGTTTGGCAAGGCCCTGCCCTTCACAAGTTTTGCTGGTTTAATTTCGACATTGAATTTGATGAAATTTTCTATCCACTTACTCCTTTTTCCATCTATGTCAGGTTGTATAGGCACATCTTTAACTGAACTGGAGGGAACGAAAGCTATTACCTTTTCCTGAAGGATGTAAACTCTGAAAGCTTTCAATGGCTTGATAAGTGCATATGCTTGTTTCTCCAACAATTCATACTTTACTTCTGCATCCCTCAATACCTTACTAAAGAAGGCAATTGGCTGCTCCTGATCATCGACATTTTTCTGCAAGAGTACTACTGCAGTTGTATCTCTTGAAGTAAATGAAAAAATGTAAAATACGTTGGAGAAATTGGGGCTGATTAAAACAAGGGCTGTTGTGATGGCTTCCTTGATGGCATTGAATGAGTGTCTTCCTGCTTCAGTCCATTTTACCTCGGAGTCCTTTCTTAACATAGCCATAATATGCTTTGTGAGTTCTGCAAAGTTTACTATAAACCTTCTGATAAAGTTTATAGTCCCAAGGAAAGACTGAATGCCCTTCTTTGATCTAGGAAGAGATAGATTTTTAATTGCTTCTACCCTTTTTGGGTCAATTTTCACCCCATCAACTGAAACAATATGCCCAATTAATTTCCCTTCGTTAAGTGCAAAATTTGATTTTTTTGCATTAAGAGAAATGCCATACCTTCAACATTTTAGAAATGTCCTTTTTAAGTGATGCAAATGAAGTTCATGGATGCTCGAGAAAATAGTGATATCATCGAGATATATCAGGACAAATTTATCTTTCTCTCCAACGAAAGAAATGTCCATCGCCCTTTGGAATGTCGCTCCTGCATTCATCAATCCGAAGGGCATATTATCATACATAAACATACCCCATGGATTAGTAAAAGCAGTCTTTTCTTTATCGTCCGGATGGACAACAATCTGGTTGTATCCGAAAAACCCATCAATAAAAGACATCACCTTTGATCCTGACACCTTCTGCAAAATATGCTCCATTTTGGGCAGAGGGTAGTTGTCCTTCCTAGAGCACTTATTCAAATTTCTAAAGTCGAAACAGAGTCTGATATCCCCATTCTTCTTCCTAACTAGTACGAGATTCACAATCCATTCTGAATATCTGAGAGGAATGATGATGTGGGCATCCAATAGTTTTTTAATTTCCCTTTCCATTGTAGGAAGCAACAAAGGATTGAAGGATCTAAGCTTCTGCCTGAATGGTTTGGTGTCTTTATTCAAGAGAATCTTATGTTGAATTACCTCTATGTCAAAAGTCTTCAAGTCATCATATTGCCAAGAGAAGATGTCAGCAAACTCCTTTAGCAATTCTCCATAATCAGCCCTTTGTTTTTCAGTCAAATGTGAGGCTAAGTTGACATATTTAGGATCTTGTTCGCTAGCTACATTGTACTGCAAAACTTCTGAATCTTTTTCCCTACTTTCCAATTTGACAACCACATCATTATTATCGAACAACCTTTCCAACGGGACCAAACCTTTAGGAATTCTGTTGGTAGACAACTGGACTATTTCATGTGCTGCGGTTTTTCTTCTGAACTTTGGCTTCTCAATTTCATTGTCATGTTTGTTATCACTCTGTAAATTTCCTAGAGGTTGGAAAAGAGGAAATCTGCAAAGGTAACCTTAACCAACCACTTTTAGAGATGGATTCTATCCCTTCCAACTCCAGAGAGGGATCTCTCTGTATGTTTTAGCTTTGTTTACTTTTAGGTTTTAGGCTAGTTAAAGAAATCATTGGTTTGTTTTGTTGTAAAAGGTTTTTTTTTTTTTAAGTCGGTTGAAACAAATTACACATCCATTGGGCTATGGGGTCTGTACTTAAAATTCGAGATGCAACCAGAAACATTGAAGAAATCTTTCACAAGGCAAGGTAACAAGCTTACTGGATCTTTGATAATTTAAGTGATGGACAGAAGAAATATTAGGAAAATAACTCCAATTAACAAGCACTTAAGAATCTCTTAACTAAAGATATTTAGAAGATGAACATTAAAATCTACAAAATCGGAGATAGGGTATCAGTGATAAATCCTGCAACATAACGCTATTCTTATAGATTAGTTATGGAAAGACAAGCTGGTCACAAAGCAAGAAAACATATAACTAAGAAAAACACATCACCAGTGAAACATGCGCAGGAATCCTGTGAAAAGCCTCTTCTTTATTAATGGTGGATCACGTCAAAAATGTTACAGCTCGATAACAACCGGGTGTGCAAATCAACAACCCTTCAATACATTGAAAAAGAAGTATTTATAAGTCAAAATACAAAGGATCCAGTCATAACTGACAAGGATGTGTCCATACTATTATTAGCATAACTAACTCAACTAATCAAAAACCGTTTGGTGATTCATCATAACTGTTTGCTAAACTTCTGAGTAGGCCGTTGGTGAGGTGCTTCCGCAACCTCTGCTGACAGGACAGCTGACTGGAAAAGACAACTCATCTACTAATCTAGTAGATCGCACAACTCTTCCCATCGGATATGAGTTGGCACTGTCACTTTGAGCAACCTCCGGTACACTTCGTCCATGTCTGTGTACTTCGCAAATGTAGGCTTGATGACGAAGATGTGCTTAATTTCCTGCTGGATCTCAATATCCAAGTGTAGTGCCTCCATGAAAGCTCTACCTGTAATGTGTGATTGTATCCCTGCGAACTTAGCACAGTTCTCGGAAACTTTGATCAGCTTCTTCTTATAATCGGGAAGCGTCATTAATTTGTCGTTTATGACCTTCATGCCAGGCAGGCCTTTCCTTGTCAGAGCGTCTATCTTGTGGAAGAACCTTTGCACTCCCTGGTCCATGATTTGAATTTTCTCTTCTAGCTGAAGCATGAGACCTCTTTTGGTCAGAACTCTTTTCACTTCCAATATGGCTTCTGTCCTATCTTCAATTTTTCAGCTCCTCTAGTTCTTCCCGAGTCTTACAATTTAGGAACCTTATGATCTCATTGGCCTGGGCTGGCATGTCGCCCAATTCATTCCTGATTTTCTCCACAGCCTATTTGCTCCTCTCGAGCAACTCATTCTGTTCGAACATGATCTGAACCATTGGCCAGATTTCATTGATGGACCCAGAGATATCAGTCCACACAAGTTCTTTAACTTCAGCCAAGGTTTTCCCGGCCAATGTCTGTTTCTGTAGCTGCTGTAGCTCTTTCCTCATTTGATCGTTCACCTGCTTTTCCTTTGACAGACTAGTCTGAAAGGAAGTTTTCAGCTCCTGGAGATTTTCTAATTCTTTTTTAAGTCTATTGATTTCAGACTCCTGCAAATTCATTCTCTCCATAGACTTGGCCAGGTCTATGGTGCCTTCTGGTACCTGCTCTGTAGTTGCGGACGGAACTGCTGTTACTATCGCTGTGCTCAATCCTGCAATGTGGATAGCACTTAAGGTGATGCCCTCCCTTGTCTTCGTCTATTCTTTTTCCTTTAAAATCTTTTCCATCTCGGCCTCCATCTCCTTTAATTGTGCACTCTGCTCCATGAGAAGTCTCAGCATCTCATCCTTTTCGCCTTCTCTTTCAGCTATTTCTTTCGTCTGTGGATCTTCTGTTGGAGGGAGCTTTAGCTGCTTCCTCAACGCGGCTATGTCAACATTCTTCTTTTTAATCATTTCCTCGGCAGCCTTGACATTCGCCGGGTCATAGCCGATCTTGAGGACCAGCTCCTCGAGAGTCTTTACCTTGTTGTCTTTCGCGAAGGAAGACATCTTCTCTAGCTTCAGTTGGGTCTGGGTGTTGCTCAATGTTGTCCGATACTTTGCCGCAGAAGTTGCAATGCGGGCTAAAGTGTGGGAAATCATCTCCCCAGTTTGCTTATGCATATCCATTTGATCTACCAGATGCACATCCTTGGCTTGGAATTCAAACGTGGTCCTCCTGTAGTCAGATATAACCTTGGGGTCCGACACTAGTGCATGGAGGTATGCCATATGCATCCTGCCCTTTTCTGTATCGAATGCCGAGAGTAACCTGTGCTGGGCTATGGAGGACTGCTTCTGGAATTGCGCATAAGCGCTGCAGGTGAGTGACTGGTTCCTTTTCTTGATTAAATCATATTTTTCAAGAATGCCTAGCTGGGGCCCAGTCTTGCTTGGTGGAGTATCCAAGGGAGAACCAGAGGATTTTATCTCTTTTATACCTTCCTTGTGCTGACTGGAGCCGAAAGGGAAACTGAGCTGTTTAGCTCCAGTGGTGTTCACTGTGGTTAGTGAGATCTCCTGTTCCATTGTCACGCCAACAGTTGGTGCTGTCCTCGGCTTTTTGGAGTGCGATTCAAATTCCTCCGAAGACACCTCTGTGACAGGGGATGATGATTCCTGCTGGGGCCTCTTTTCCTTGACATTCTGAGGTGTGGCCGCGGGTGGTGCACTTGTGGAGGGTACCTGCTCTTCTATCCTGACAATAGGTTCTACGTCCTCCAATGTGTCGGGTTCCCATTCTACTTGATTCGCAAACTTTTCAATTTCAGGCCTAGGCTCATGCACATATGGAGCGTTTTTATTCTTGACCCTCATCTCAAAAATGGTGCCATGGGGATCATAGTGCCAGGGGAAGCTTGTCACAAATTTCATTTCCCTCAAGAGTCTATCTTCTTCATCACCGGCACCTCTATTATTGCAGATAAATGAACCTATCTGCCCTTTGAGCCGCAACTGTTGCTTCTTTTTGAGGGAGACAAAGTGAATATCATCAGAATTCATAATTTGCCTGATGTATTCTAGTGCAAAAAATCTTACCGGTATGTATCTCAGAAGCTTGTATGGTGCCAACTCGTACCCATAGACTCGGATTTCAGAGTGATTCTGGTACAAGTACCAGTCTCCTGTCTTCGCACTTTCTGAGAGGTGTAGAACTCTCCGGACTTCTTCATTTACTCGTGGCTCAGGCACGCCACTCAACATACTCACCACAGGGTGGTAGAACTGGTCAATGAAGGCTGTGAAATCATATTCGACCGAATTTCACCTTAGGAGGGACGTCCACGCTGAGACCGACTGTGGCTTTCCGTCGGAGTCCATCTTTTGCATGGAGAAGTTGAACCTGTCTGCTTGAAAGTACAAGAACATGTAGGCCAGAATGGATGAGTACCTGAACATGCCCTCAGTGGCGAAGTTCATGAATTGTTCATGGATGTTGTTGGCCAGGAAAGTACTGTAATCGAATTGGGTGGTGGGTTGTTCATCATTCGAAAAAATGGATAGGAAACCCAAGATGGGTTCGTCCACCCATTGATCAGAAAAGTATCCAAGTAGAGCACACACAGCCGAAACAATCTGATTCCCTTTGATGGAAAATATGGAAGAAGGATACGGGGGACTAGTGGTCGGGATTGGAGAGGAAGGAGGGGAAAATAGCTCGAAAATATGAGCTCTTTGCGGGAAAGTCATTCTCTGGTAGAGCTTGGTTAGGACTTCCAGATTGAATGGGGTTGCAGAATCCGGGCGGGTTATCTGCATCATTTGGTCGATATCCTCTGGGTTAATGAAGAAGAGGACGTCCCCCAGGGAGGAAACAATGGCTTTCTGATCTGGGAAGTAGTGAGCTTGGAACTTGAGCGCAAACTCTGGGAAATGGTGAACTTGGGGGAACAGATATAGGGGCAGATTGGACTCCCAGAGCCCAATCTCATCACTCTGATCTAGGAAAATTTGTCAGAACCACGATTGCAGATCAGAGAAATCAAAGCTGCATGCTGTGTCTGCTATCAAGCGGTCCTTGTCTACCAGAGGGAATTTATCAAGATCGACCAGAGGAGGGACGAACAGATTCTCTTCCTCTTTAGCTAGCCTTGTTTTAGACGCCATCTCAGCGACGGTACCTGCAACAAACAACGTTAGTGGGGTGTACTGGTGGTGGAGGAAAACGACGGGGGAGCAAAGGAAAAATGATAGATAAGTTCTCTGGTGCGATGGATGGTTTCTGGCACGAGGAGTGAATAACGAGTGAAAATGGGCACAACAATGTTTTTATTCAAAACTGGGTCGGTCGGATGCGGGAAAACGGTCAGCATGACAACGGACCAATCATCCCGTTATTAATGTGCAACGGGCCACTTGGGGATGAGACGGCGGGTGACGGCAGCCAACGTGTACGGGGGATGACGTGGAGGCACGGGATTGGAGGTAAAGTCGCCG
>ML791056.1:621184-633407 GCA_009831015.1 Picea engelmannii
ATCAGATGTATTCACTAATTCTAACCTAGGGGCTATCTGATCAGGATTGGATGGTCTGGTCAGATGTATTCACTAGCCTATCAACATTGCAATTTAAAAGAATTTGGTCATGCTTGAAAGGTATGACCAAGTCACTCGTTACTGCATGGGGCTTTTATTTCAACTCTTTTTGCCCTCTTTTCTTTTCTTTTTTCTTTTCTTTTTTCTTTTCTTTTCTCTTTTCTTTTTTCTTTTCTCTTTTCTTTTCTCTTTTCTTTTCTCTTTTCTTTTCTCAAATTATTTGAAGAATGTAATATCATTTGTGAACCAAATCACCAGGCACAGATAATATCTAAGTCATAAGATGATTCCCATAAATTATGGGGTGATAACAATGTTCATTCTCCTGATCGATCTGTAGATCTGCAAACTCATCTATCACTGCAAGAAATCTAGTGAGTTCAACATCGTCTTCAAAAACCTTCCAAAAATTTACATTATCAGGGAGAGAGGGCCTATATTTAACTTGAATTTTGTAAGTCAATTTATGAGGCAGAGGGGGTATGAATGCACAAGCTGACACAACTAATGAATCAGCCAATTCATTCATTGCTCTAGGTACATATGAAATTTTAAAATCTGCAAAATCGTGGATTGCCTTCAACACTTCATCTCTGTATGCTTTCAGCCTGACATGCTTTGCTTGAAAGGATTTATTCACCTGCTGAATAATCAAATCTGCATCTCCAAACACCTGCAATTTTTTAATCTCCATCTCTTTGGCTGCATTTATCCCCAGAAGTAGTTCCTCATACTCAACAATATTATTAGTCACTTTAAAATCAAGTTTAAAGGACAAATGAGAAGTTTTCTTAGAAGGGGAAATCAATACCACTCCTACTCCTGCTGATTCTTTAGTGCAAGCTCCGTCAAAGAACATGGTCCAACGATCGTCTTTTGCTGTTTCTGTGGGCTGAACTATGGGCTTTCTGAGCAGCAATGCATCTAGTAATGAATCATCAATTTGCAAAATACAAGATGCCATACCTGTGTCGACAGAATAGATAGGATGATTGGATGGATTTTTCTCGTCACTGATTACATATGCCAACTGAGATTCCCTTTATAGCCTTCTGTTCACCCCTCCAAAAACATGGATAGTAGCGTAGGAGAGATCCATTTGAAGAGTTCTACCTAGCCTCTTCATCCACGATCTTGATAGTAGACATCCAAATTTAGGAGGTATGTCAGCCACTACTATATCCATCACCATAGTCTTCATGGATGCTTGGGTTAAGGTTACAGCCAAATCCTTGATCATCCCAAGACATTTGACTTTTCGAGAGTCAAAAGAGAAAAGGTCATGATAAGACTTGGTGATCTCCATCCCAAGCTCATCCATGACTGCCTTTGGTATCAAATTGTGCGAAGCACCGGAGTCCAACAAACAGTTGTACAGTGTTTTCTCATGAATATTTAAAGAGATGTAAAAGGGAGGAAAACTTTCATCTCTGTCTTCTATCATTTGGCCCAGAGTAATGGTTGGATTTTCATCATATATGTTGAGGATATGAGCAGAAAGGGATACAGATTGGGGATCTAGAGTTTTGAGGGTATCCTTTTTGAACATTTCATTTTTCATTAGCTCGACTAGAGGAATAGGAATTTTAATTTTTTGTATTTCAGCCTCAAAATTGAATGAATATGGGACTTTATCAGAAACTTTATCAGAGACCTTTACCTGATTCGAAGGAGCTTCCTGATTTCTTTGATGTTCAATAGGAGCCTGAATTTCTGGAGCTTGATGCTTGATAGGGGTAGGAGTCTTTTTGGGAGGAGCTGATGCTTTCACCTTTGAAGGATTTTCTTGTTGATTCTCTGATGTCTGATCTTTTTGCTTAACAAGGGTTGTGCTCTTTTCAGGAGAGGCTGGTGCATCTTGTTGAGCAGTATCAGATTTTGATCGGAGGTTATATCTATTCTTATCTTTTGTCGTGAAAATTCCATCATCAATAAGATTATCTTCTGTCTGTTCAGTCATCAATGCTTCCTCATAGTCGTGTTGCGTTAGATAAGATTTCCCTGTCTCTTCTCCAACACAATGAATGTTATCTTCTCCACCTTCTTGATATTCACCATCGTCTTCATCCATCACCATATTTTGAAGAGGGACCTTTATTCTCTGATCTTCAGTAGGATTCTTTTCTCTTTGCAAGATCTGAGTCGACTGATTATTTCTTCTGAAGTTGTTGGGATTTTGATTTGGATTCCTGCCTGCAGAATCATAAGTGCCTCTTCCCTTCATAGGATGCTTATTTTCAATCTTAAGATTAGATATCTCAGAGGTTAGAGACTCTAGCATCTTAGCCATTTTATCAAATTTCGGATCAACACTTGATGAAGACAAAGCTTCATTCCTTGGCCTTCTCCTATCAGAATCTCCTTTCCGCTTTTGGGAGGCTAGAATATTTGATTCCACCTCAAGGGAAACATCTTGCATGAGAGATAATGTTGGTGACCTCCTTTCTCTCAAAAATAAACATAAATCTGAGTCAAAAGCACCAAAATATGTGATCTTGGCAGAAGCATCTGAAGGTTTTATATCTGCTGGTATTTTACCATACATCCGGTTAAATCTCTTAGTGAAATCAGAGACTGACTCACTACTTTGTTTCCTTAGGTTTCCAAATTCTGTGATATAGTAGACAAAATCTCTTCTGTCACCCCAATGTTTCAAAAATGTCTCATCCAATTGCTCGATTCTAGCTATGGAACCAACAAGGAGTTCTTTGAACCATTTCCTAGCATGGCCATCTAGGATTTGGAAAAAGACTCGTGTCCAAACATCTTCTTCTTCAATATTAAGGTTTTCAGCATAACTGTAAAAATCCTCAATATGTTCTTCGGCAAACACATCACCTTCGCCTGTGAATTTTGGCATATACTTCTGATAGTTTCCCGTTGGCATGGCTAATACTGGGTTTGGAAATATGAGTGGTGCATACCTAGCAGCTAGGATTTGTTGCATCTTCGTCAAAGGAGGTGGTGCAACCATAACTATCAAGGGTGAGAAAGGTGATGGTTTCTTTTTCAAGTCTTCAACACTGGAGGAATGCGAAAGAGGTGAATCTTCTAATGGGAAATAGGTCTGATAAGAGGCTCTGTAAAAATTTGCAAGCTGTCCAACTAAATTTTCTTTCACCTTTAGCAGATAGCTCTTGGAGGAGATGTTCAAAAGCAAGGAGGCTAGTATAAATGTTCAAATGATCTTCTTGTTGCTGAGAATGAAAAGACTCAAGGGAAGAAGAACTGTGGCTTCTTTCTAAAGTCTTGGATGTTTTTTCAATCAAATTTAAATATATCAATTTATCATCATTAGTATTTTCCTGTTGATCAAAAGGAATTTGTTCTTCTACAGTATTTACAACTATTTTTTTATCAATGCTCTCTGAAAATAACTCAAACTTTTTTGTAGTAGATTTTCCAGAACTGAAAAGAGGATTACCTTTTGTATCTGATCTTGAAGTTTGACCCTGAATGGTCTTTCCTTTCCTGAGAATTAGTTCTGGATTGGACACTGGTGTGATAGGTGATTCTTGAGGATTCACCCTAGTACTGATCCTCTTAGGAGCCAGGATGAACTTGTGGAGTCGCCAGATAGACAATTACAACCAACTAAAAATGTCTAATCTTTGTCTATCATCAAAGATCAGCTCTGTGTCGTATCCCAGGAAAGCAGAACTTGAATTTCGTTTCCCCGACAATGACGCCAATTTGTTATCACTTCAAGAAACTCCTTAGGGTTGTAGACTAAGGATGCTTGGTAACTTAGAAATAATGTGTAGATATGCTTGGAACAGTGGGGTCTTTAATGATTAGCGTAATAGGCAACTCATCATACATCTAAAGAAACAGTGCTTTCAAGAAACAATAATCAGATCAAGTCAATTGAAAGGAGAGGATGAAGAACACTATTCTTGATTGCCAAATACAACTGCATGTAGGTCTTAATGCAAGATATAAAGAAATCCTTTACTTCAATTCTATGAGATTAATAAAGAGATAACAGTCTTCATAAGCTAAACTAAACCGAAACAAAGTACAGAAAAGGAAAGATGGACATTTCTGATATTGAAAACAAAAGGAAATTGAATTTTATTTCTGTAAATAAGAGTCTATACAGTGGCACAAAATATCTCCCAGTTTGAACCCTTGTCTCTTAGAAAAGATAGGCATTTATAGCCTTTTACAATCAATTTTTAAGATCCTAAAAAATTGGATCTATATCTAAAAATAACAATTCAAATCTAACTAAGCAACTTGATAATAAAGACTTAATGACTAAACTAGCATTCGAATTGTCTTCAATCTCAAAATTTGACATCTGTATTCTTCAGCTTCTGGAATTTGTGGTGTCATGAAGCATGCAGAGGCACCTGTCTTGGCAACTGGATTTCTTCAGTTGTTCATAGTAGATACTTTAGGATATCAGTTTAGCATGTGGTTCTCAAAAACTCCCACGATTCTCTAATGCAGAGTCTTTTCTGAGCAAGTTGTTATCCCTTTGATACTCTGGAACCTCTTTATAACCTGTGAAAAATGACCAACTCTTTCCTTAGCTTTCAAAAATTATTTTTCTGCTTTCACCAACTAACTCACCTTATGATTCGTTGGTTAGCTGGTGAAAGCGCTGCCTTTCACCAGCTAACTGGTTGTAAAATTATGTTGTGCATTGGTGAAAGCTTTGCCTTAGCCCAAAATGAACTTTCACCTCCAAAACTGTGATTCCATCAAACACTCAATGTGTCTCCGCTTTATCCCCTTGCATGTTCACAACAACCTGAGCAAGCACTTGCAAATTTGGGTGTGATTTTTGCTTTTGCTTCAATTTTTTTATTTTCCTTTTAAGGTGCTTTTCTAGCCACCATAGACTGTTATAGTGTTTGGTGATTGTCTATTTCCTCTTCTTTTCCTTGACACTTTCACGAGCCATCTTTTCAAATGCAACATTTGTTTCTACAAAATTATCAGATAACTTCTTGTATCTTTCTTTTATTACCCTCTCTAAGACCTCCTGCTGAGCGATCACTTCTTTGAGATGCTTGATTTTCTATGTTTTCTTCGAATTAGTGCTCTTTGATGTTTCCCCTTCCTCAGTGTGAGTAAAGGTCTCATAATTCTATGCAATCTCAATGGAATATTCAGGACTTTTGATGACAGGGCTGTCATCTTCTTGCTCTAGTTATGAGTCTGTGTATGGTAGGTATAAGATGTTTGTTCTCCTTTCTGTGGGCTGCTCTGTAGTAGTTTCAAAAACCAATTTTTTATTTGATCTGTGAGATTTCGCACCAGATATTTTGTCTTCTGGAGGTTCTGGAAGGGTTCTCCTCTTCCTCGAGCTACTTTGAGAAGTCAATTGTCTCTTTCCAGCTTTCTTTTGTTTATTCATGGGCTGAGTTTGAGTTTCAAAGCCCTCTCAAAAAAGAAAATGTTTCTAGGTCCTTCCCTTCTGTCTTAACTCCTCCAGGATTGTCAATTTAATAAGGCCAAAGTGGCAAAGAGTGTTCTTCATGCTTAGAGGTTCATCTCTAATCTTTTTACAGACTTTAGTTAAGCTCTTGTGCAAGAAGAAAGGTATATTTAGGAGAGTTTTACCTGTGAAATGGTCTAAGAGCTTGAAATGATACAACATTAGTTTTTCATACCTACCTTCTGAAGTTATGTAGAGTTGGATTCCCTTAAACAAATCCTACCACTCCTCTTCTAAATGGGAAATTGGCATGCTCTTCTTCCATGCATTATGTCTGAATTCTTCCTTCAAATATGCTCTGAAATTTAAGTTTTTGGTGGCAGTCGTTTTGAACCAACTCTGGCCCAATCTTGGTAAGTTGGTCGCTGCAGTGATGGAAGCTTCATCCACGATGATCTCTAAGGACCCAAGACAGGCCTTATTCCCATCAAACATTTTAGCAAAATCCTCTACTGTTGATTGGTGACAGCCATTCTGTAGCCTTTCGACATACTCCATACAACTTTCATTTAAGAAGTGTTTTTGCACTTCTAGGTGCGCCTGTAGGAAGGCCAAATTGTCTAATTCTTTTCTCAATAATGAACCACTGCATCTCCTTTCCATTTGTGATTCAAAATCCCAAACAATTCTGCACACCAAACACTACAATCTGTTGTTCAGGCCGAGGTCTTGCGCTGGCGAAAGCACTCGGCTCTGTCTTTCAACATTAAAAACTTAGCATACATTTGTGAGTGATGCATGTTGGGGAAGCGATGAGTTGATTTGATGTCGTTAGACAAGTAGTACTGCTCCTGTTCCTATGATGATGGATTCAAATTCGCCAGTTCCGACGTCATGATTGTGAAGCATGCGTTACTGAATGAGATACGCTTTGCAATCCAATTTAGACATGCAAACCCGAGTCTCCATCATTATCCACTTTCACCAGCGCATCATACTTGATTGCATGATGTGGGATGAGCGTATCATCATTTGATTTTTTAAAACGTGGATAAAACACACGTGATCCCTTCTTTCACCAGCTAATGGCCCGTGAGAAACGCTCCTCGGCTGTTGAAAATCGTCGCTTTCACCAGCGCACTACCCGTGAGAAATTCTCCTTAGCTGTTGAAAATCACCACTTTCACCAGCTAACCATCATCTTTAAAACACGCGTTAGCTGTTGAAATAATTTTGTGAAAATTTTAAAGAGAAGACCTTTATGGTTCGTCTTATTTCTAAGACAAAAATCAAAATCTAAGTCTTGCTACTAGAAAACTTAAAACAAATTTGGAGAAAACTACTAATAGCCATGCTATCAACCAAAAATGGAACCAAAGTGACTGATTCACTTTGGGAGCTAACAACTTCCACTTCATGTTAGCTAGAAGGGCTATGATGGTTCTGATCAAAGTGTATCTGGCTATAGGAGCGAATGTCTCTTCATAGTCAACGCCTTCCTTTTGAGGAAAGACACGAGCGACAAATCTTGCTTTATACTTCTCAATACTTCCATCAACAACATGTTTTATTTTTAAGAGCCATTTGGAAGATACCACATCCTTGCTCTTCGGTCTAGGAACTATTTCCCATACATCGTTCTTATTATGGATTAGTATTGTTTTTTCATGGCATATGCCCATTCTTTCTTCTGAATGGATTCTTCAAAGAAGGTAGGCTCCTTTTCTAGGAGATCACACATCAAAGCCATATAGCTGGAGAATGTCTTAGGTATCTTCACCTGTCTCATGGTTTCTTTGGGAACAACATACTTCTCTCCATCTTGAATAATATCCCTAGCCCAAGCAGGTTTTCTCTTATGGGAGATCGTCATTTGAGTAGGTTCTTGAAATTCTACTATGTCATGATCTTCTAGAATTTCCTCATCAGGGGAATTTACAACTTCCCTTATTGGTTCTGCAACTCTGGGAACCTCCCTCACTGATTATGTAGTTCTGGGAGCTACAAGTTCCTCTTCATATACTTCTTCAAGATGGCATCTTCTTGATTTCTTGAGTGCTACATATTCATCAAAGGTCATATCCTTGCTGATTTCTTACAGGATATACTTGGTGTTGCATACCGAGTCTAAATATGAAATATTGAGTCATGCTTCAAATGAGGTCTGCTTCCCATTCTAATGTCCGATCATCTTTGGAGCCTTCTGCTCCTTTCAATCAATCTTCATATGAGATACTCTAAATCTCAAGAGATAGCTTCTTCTTCATCTTCTTTGGTGCATTAGTGTATATGGTCATGTACATAGTCTGCTTCATGTATCATATAATATGTTGTCTTTTGCAACCTTTACTATAACTTTCTCAGGGTTATCACCTATGACCTGAAACAAAGTCAACAAAGCAACAAGATAGAATAATATACTTTTGATAATAATAGATAAAGAAATAACATGAATAATCATCGCAATAGATCTTTTAGAGCTATCATTCGTGGCTTGTCTGAACCAATGATCAAAAGTAAGAGATACACTACAAAATGAGGTCAACACACTTATAGTGTTGTGATTGAACATTCCTCCATGGCAACCTAGAACTAACACACGAGGTTTCTCCTAGAGGAGGTGTTAGTTGTATCAGGAAAATGATTACATTAAGTATTTACCTCTATATGCTCACATGCTACCAAGTATAATACTTTACAAAGACTTCTGTCTCAACTATAGTGGTTACATGTAAAGGGGTAGTCATCAATTTTTCATGTGTACCTTTGAATCTTATCAACTTGATTAATCAAACCTGGAGCCTTTTCCTCAAGAATGAGTGTGATTTATTTTCTTCCAAGTCTCCTTCAGTCAAGATGACGAGTGCTTTCTTCAACCTGCCTTCTGTACTAAGACAATATGCTATCTTGAAAAAAGGTTGGGTTAGAGGATAAACTCTATGATCTCAATTTTTAATCCATCTAATACCTTGACTCAAATTTTGACCAAAGATTAGAATGATGGTCATAGCTACAACATGAAACACTGATCAAAATAATGTCATAACAAATAGATGCATATCAGAATAATCACACCTGGGTTGCATTATTCCTCTAAATGTTATGGATCTTGAGATCCTCCTGGCTCAATGGCAAGAGATCCCTTCTCCTGCAAATACCCTTTAAATATTAACCATTTAAACATGTGCGAGTACATACCTCCGATGACATTTGCAGGTAGAGGCACGATCTGGTAGCAGTCATAATGATCACCAACTCTTAAGAACTTCAAGGGTGACTGCAACTGGTACTATGAATGCAACTGCAATTGATACTGCAACTGGTTCTGAGACTGCAACTGCAACTTAGGGTTTTATGAGGAAACCCTAAATTTTCAAACTTCAAATTTTGAAATTCTAATCTAGGGGATAGATGCGCTGAGCTGAGGCGAGTAAGTTGGTGCAGTCAGATTTATGAAAATCCAACTTTTACCCCCTTAAACTTGACCAACAGTTTTCTGGACTGGTGCTTCTGGTTTTCTAGTACTTTTGGTACTCTGGTACTTCTGGTACTGCTCCTACTCTGGTTTTCTGGTACTTTGTGAAAACTAGGGTTTCACTTTTCAGGAGATATAGCCACTGAAAAGTTACGCTGAGGATGCCAAAGTGATCCTTGAGGAAGGGCACACTTTTCTAGATGGTTTTAGGGATGAAATACTTCACCAATAAAAATCCATAATTTTCATGTACGACAATAGTGACGTTTTTCACTTTCTCTTGTGAAAGATGCTCTCTTCAGCTTAGCTCTGATACCATGTTAAGGTTTAAGCTATTATTAGATTTCTTTGCATTTCACTAGATAACAATAGCATAAGATATGATCACTGATAAATAAAAAATCACAAGACACATCATTTATCCCTAGAAACCCTCATGGGGAAGAAAACCCAACAAAACTTCCTTATTATAGATAGCCAATACAATGCCAAGAGATAACTCAAACAAATACAGAAAGTCCTCTCCAAAGAATGTGCCTCTCTCTCTCTCTCTCTCTCTGTCTTCTCCAACTGTAGCTCTGAAACTTTCTCCTCAATGAACAAGTGAGTGTGTGTCTAAATGAGACGCTAGACTCCTTATTTATACAACTCTACCACGTGTGGAGGTCTCTTTTCACTAGAAGGGTCGACTTCTCAATCTGGGTGCTTATAACCACCTTTAATATATTCTGGGGACGACTTCTTATTTTTCCTATTACAATTATGTTTTGACCAATCCGCAAAAAGGGATTTGGTCTTTTACAATAGCCGACATGATCAATCCGCAATAGGGGATTTATCTAATGAATAATACAACAAAAATAACTAGAATACACTTTGCAGCTACATTATTTCAACATAAATAACAATCATGACATCTTCATGCACCTAATCCCCAACACCTAGAAATGATTAATGACCTCATGGTTCAAGTTAATATTTATCCAATATATGAGAGTATAAATATGAAGATGTTAGGCACCACATGCTAACACGAGTATGTAGACTTTGAATAAGTAACTCAGAAAAAATATTAATAACCAACATTAAACTCATCTAAGACATGCGCTAGATAATCAAACCATATAGTCACATAAGAGTCATGAAGACATCTAAAATCATAAGATCAAAATAGACAATCAACCACTATCAAAGAAAATCATCAATCAAGATGAGACTCCCAACTCCCTCAAAGTAGGAAAAGGGATACCATTAGGCTCAAATGATACATGGTTAGGAAATAACATTGAAATTTTAGTAGGGGTCCCATTTCCTTTCTCTTGTAAAATAAAAAGTAAAGGGGGGTTGTTGAGGCCACACAAAATGGAAGCACACTAGGAGAACCAATTATCTCTATTAAGAGAAATCTAGGGAATTTTTGAGATCGATTCCTACTTCTGAAGTTTCCTTCCCGACTTCTTTTTTCCATTTCCTTTCCCTCTTCTATACTTTCCATTTTTTCCCTTTTCCTTTATACCCTTCTTCTATCCCTTTATAGTTACCATACTTGGTCATATTTCAAAAATCGGTGGGTTCACGGGTAGGATGATCTAGGTGGATATCGGTGCCCACCCAACTATTCCAACAGGCTCATTTTGGAAGTTTCAATTTGGCAGTTTTGTTTCTATCTTTTCGAGTTCCAAACTTCTGAGGTTGTTTTGAGGCCCTAAACATATTTTTTAGAGCTCGCCACAATCAGACTATGGACGAAGTCAGATTTTGACGACAAAATGTGTATTCCTTAGATAGATCTTTCCAACCATCTATCACACGCGCCAAAAAAAGATCATATGCCAAAGTTACGCCCTCGGGAAGTTGATACACCAAACTACCCAAAACAGGGTCCAAAAAATTGTTGGATTTTCATCTTCCGGGGTTAGGGTTTTGGATTTTCTTTATGTTAAAAGGGCCTTTAGAGCCTCATTGTAAACCATCTTCTTGTGAATGCAAGTAGCGAACACATCTCTTCTCTGAGATAAGCTGCCACGATTCTAGCAAGTCTTTCACTTTGTATTTTTATAGTCTTTGTACATTTTCTCTCATTAATAGAAAATTGTGTATTACTGTACCTTTGTGTTTATGGTTGCATATTTGATACATTTATGTTATATTACTGGATATCCAAGATATCTCTGTAAATTTCTTTATTATATCTCCACTCTCATTTCATGCCGAAATTAGTCTAGATCATAGGCGAGTTCACGAACCTTCATCCACATTCTTTTTCTTATACCACAAGTCCATCCGACTTCCTTAATATATTATACTTAGCCTTTTTTCAACATCGTGGGTTCGCAGGGTCGAGATTTCATCCTCCAAATTTCGTGATCTCCACTTTTCACTCTAAATTCTGTGATTCTCATTTTTACCATCAGACTTTTCGTGGGTCTTGAGTCCCTAAAAGCATTTTATTTTTCCTGCATGCGAGTCCGACCGACTAGTTTTATACACTTTAACTTATTTTTGATCATCCAAAACTGCGGGTTGGTGGGTTCCGTGGTTATCAGGTTTGTGATAAAATTCATATTCAAAACTACTCTCATTTGTCCCCTCCATTCTTACGCTTTTTCCAATATGCATTGATTGTTGTTTAATGCTAACAACTAATTGTGTAGGATTTGAAAAGATTGTCATTAATGGTGAAAGAATAGAGGAGATTATTCATTAAATTGCATTAATTCTCCATTTTCCAAAGGATTATATTATTTTCATATCTCTGAAAGGATTTATTTCAAGTTATTATTCAGTTGAAGAATACTCCCATCAACCTAATGGCAGCAACAACTATGTTGATTAAGGTTGGTCGTCATTGATGTCAACCCTTGAAGAAAGCCTCGTAGCACAAAGGTTTGGGTAATGGACCCAAGATTGTTTGATGTAAATATGACTCATTATTGTTTTTTCATGGTTGATAAGAAGTAAATATGGATGAACTCCAAAGTGGTCCCCTTATGATGAAATCCCTCACGGGAAGATGCTTTGCGGAATAAGCGAACCCATTCTTAATTGTGGAATAATGAGATGAAGGACAATGAATTTGTTAGGGAAACTATCCTATATGGATATTTCTTCTCATTCCATTTTTGGTGGTATGTAGAATGTCACATAACTCCTCACGGTTAGAGAGTTATGACCATGTGAAGTTGGAGAACCCAGGTTTGGGTAATGGACCCAAGTTTGTTTGATGGATAATGGTATGAGTTTTTCTATATTTGAAGGTAATACTATTCTAGATGGATATCACATGTCATTCTATTTCT
>ML791056.1:633457-652950 GCA_009831015.1 Picea engelmannii
ACCATGTGAAGTTGGAGAACCCAGGTTTGGGTAATGGACCCAAGTTTGTTTGATGGATAATGGTATGAGTTTTTCTATATTTGAAGGTAATACTATTCTAGATGGATATCACATGTCATTCTATTTCTGGTGGTATGTGGAATTTCACATAACTCCTCACGGTTTGAGGGTTACGGCCTTACAAAGTTGGAGGACTCTCATATGTCATCTAGAATCCCCAAAAGTTCAAAATAGTCAAAGTGGTTTAAGAGATTTTAAAAAGTAAATAATAAAGTGAAGTGATGAGTGTGTTATAATTCAAAGTGAATACAAAATAAATTATTACAATAATAAATTTAAGGGATAAATTAGAAGTGGGTTAACCCTAAAATAAGGAAAGTGGGCCAAGTGACCTAGAAGATGTTTTTAAGGAAGCTACTTGGAGAGTATAAATAAGAGGCAAGGCTCTCTCATTTTAATCACACTTGAGCATATTGAATATATATAGGTGTCTGAGGTAACCAAGGATATATAAGCCAAATTTCTGAGGGAATTTGAAGAAAAGAAGGCCGAAATGCAAGGATAAATTATTTTGATGGTGCTTTCTAAAGTATGTTATTTACAGGTCATCTCACCATTTTCACTATAATTTTTTTTCTATAATTATTCAGACCGTGAAATTTCTATTAAATTGAGAAAACATACCCAAGTATCTTTGGTAAACAATTCAGCTTGTGGGTAGTTGTATTTTGGGAGTTACACTCCGTGGAAAATAGGGTTTGTGGCTAGTCCTGAAACTAGTCAAAAACAAGTGTTTTGAGTAAAAACATAATAAATTCTTCATAACAGATCCAAATTTAGTGAGAAAAAATGTGTTGGTTAGGGTACAGTATTTAGTATGTTGTGTAACATTTTCATATCAATTCAACGAATATTTCATGCAGGGCACGCTTTGCAAGGTCCCTCTCTAGAATACACTAGAATTCAACAAGGTATGCCATTTTTTCTATAATTCCTTTTTTGAGAGGTTCCAAGTAGTGACACCTGTAGGAATTGCATAAACCAAACTAAAGAAAATTGTCTAACAGTTTCATATATTTATACATTACAGGTTCAAAGTTATGATTACTTCAAGTTAGGGTTGTTGACTAATCCAAAAATAGGCATGTGAGACTAAAGAAAAGTTTGATGAAGGTTTGTAGGAACATGATCAAATAAACCAGGTCTATTACAGAGCTACAAATCAGATTTGGATGATGAAATTGATGAGGGATTTTGGTTGACGTACATGTTAAGTACATGGTTGAGACAAGTAGTTGATGAGTTGGCACATACATGAGGTGTATAGTTGATGATGTTGGTACATATTGATGAGTCATAGTTGATGAGTAGTTGAAACATGATTGGTACATACTTAGTACATGGTTGATGCACCTATTTATGGTACAGGTTGATTACAGGTTGAGGGACAGGTTGATGCATGGTTGATGCATGGTTCATATTTATTGGTACAGGTTTACAGCGGTATATCTCACAATGATAGTATGACAATGGTTCTATCATTCTAATTCTACTTCAGGGTGGTAGGACGGGGCAAGGATAGTTGGTTGTAGCCACCTTTTGGTTGTAGCCGGAGAACATAGGGGGTTGTAGACTCCTTCTGGTTGTAGCGAGAGAATTGGGGAGTTGGAGCTTCCTTCAGGTTGTAGCCTGAGAAACTAGGGGGTTGGAGCCTCCTTCCAGTTGCAGCTGGAAAACAAAGGAAGTTGGTGCTTCCAATGAATATAATTCTTCAAGACATATAAGAAAAAACATTATGTGGTTTTCTCCCGATTTGGGTTTCCACGTAAAACATTGGTGTACTGTGTATGTGTATGATTGTTCATTTGTTCATTGCTTATTTACTCTGCAGGTATTTGATGATAATGCTTCATTGATATAACACTTGGATTATATGGTTAAAAAGGATTAAATTTCTCTATTACTGATTCACCCCCCCTCTCAGCAATCCGACAATTGGTATCAGAGTCGGTTCCGTAAGGAAACAATTTAACCACTGGAAGGAGATCGTGGATTATTCTGAGAATGGAGTACTAATTTTTAATGGTCAGAATGGTTTTAAGTATGAGATGTGGAGCATAAGGATGAAAGTATTTTTACAGGCACAGGGACATTATATTTGGCTATCAGTTTTTACAAGATATGATAGTTCAAAAAGTGCAAAGACTTCAGCCAAGAAGGAATTGAGGAAAAATAACAAAATAACAATGGATTTCATCTAGGAAGGATTACCTAATCCGGTAAGAGAAAAGGTTGGTAAATGTTCATCAGCAAAAGAACTTTGGGATAAGTTAGATGACATATATTCTTCACCCATCACAGATTCAGAAAATGTCAAAGAATATGCAGAAACAAATCAAGAAGAATTGTGTTCACCATGTCAAGAAGATTCAGAAGATGAAGAGTACATAATCACCAGAGGTATGTTGTTTTTTCTTAATTATGAAAAACATGGTCATATTGAAATAGAACTCCATGAAGGAAATGAGACAGGAAAAATAATTGAAAAGGAAGACAATTATGAAGAAGAATTGATTAATGCTTTAAATGAACTAAGAGAAGAAAACAATTCACTCAAGAAATAATTGACGAAACAAAAGGAAAGTTGTCACATTTTTAAAGAAGCCCAAGAAGAAAATATTGAAAATCAAAAGAAGTGTTTGGAAACCAACATATCAACACAAAAGGAAGAAGCAAAAATGAGAGAGAAGATATCGACATATCATCTTAAGGAAAGAACTAACGATCTAAACTAGCTTGAGGCATAGTTTGGTCAAGAAGAGAAAGGACTTGAACAAGAAATAATGACATTAAAAATTCATCTTGAAGAAGCGAAAAGAACAGAAGAAATTCATGAAGTCTTAGATAATGAAGAAAGAAGAAGAGGTTGAGAATCTTGAAGAAGAAGTTGTCACATTGAAAAGTAAAATCGTCAAGCTCAACACAAACATTGAAGAGAAAAAAACATCCACATCAGTTATAGAGAATGAAGAGAAGCACTCTAGGTTGCTAGAAAAGAAGAATGAAGAAAATAGAAAGAGTTATGCAGAAGTACTCAAAGGGAGGAATCATGGTCAACCAGAATCTAAGAAAACTATTAAAGATACATCTTCAAGGGGACCATCCATGTTCAAGCCACAAAAAATATTCAATCATGATTGTGATCAGTCAAGACAAAAATTCAGAAGGACTATGCCACAAAGAAGATCATTCACTCCCAGGTATGCAAATTTATTTTATGATCATTGTTTTTATTGTACTAAATTTGAACAGAAGGAAAGAAGATCATTCACTCCCAGGTATGCAAATTTATTTTATGATCATTGTTTTTATTGTACTAAATTTGAATAGAAGGTTGCAGATTGCAGGGATTATAAAAGAAATGTTCAAGCAAGAAGTGCCTGTGTGGCCACACGTAACATTGAGTGTTACAAATGTAATAACTATAGACACATAGCCATTGATTGTAGAAGCAAGATTGATACTTCCATGAAAGAGAATACTGATATCAGATATAATAAAGTATGGATAAGAAAACAAGAAGAACAGGTGAACAAAGACCAGGTACCAGAGATTGCAAGAATAGCAATAAAACGAGATGAAGAAAATTATATAGAGAAAAAGAAAGATGTTAGATACAGAAAGGTTTGGAAAATAACTGAAATAAAGGAAGGGAAAGTAAATAAGGAATAGGTTCAAGAGATTGTACTTTCAGGCATTGTAGTGAAAGATGAATCCATAGACAGAAAGAAAGAAGTCAGAGCTTAGAGATATAATGAATCTACCCATGAAGATGATGATGAATCTACCAATGAAGATGATGATGAATACACATCAGAGCAGGAATTGTTCTGAGCCATTTGACTTAGAGAATACCATGTAATATGAATATTAGTCAGGGGGAGTCTATGCGATCTCTATGACAGACCAAAGAACCATCCTTAGAGCAGCTTGCAGAGTTTGAGAAGATAGATTCAAAGCAATCAGTTAGCAGAAGTACAGTTTGATAGTATAATGATAAATGGGTTAACATTATGGACAGTTTTGCAAGTAGAGTCTTGGATAGTATGGACAGAGATGGATTTGTAAGAACACTTAGAAGGTTTGGATAGATATATGATAGTGGAGGAGAGAATGGATTCATAGATTGGTTCAGAGACAAAGGAACATTATCGTAATGGATGATAATTACATAGGAAATGTCTCAAACAATGTTAATGGATTACAAATTGACAGATATTTTTTGGAAACAGACAGTGCATACAATAGTTCACATTCAAAATAGAGTAATGCTCAGAAAAAACACTAACAAAACTCCCTATGAGCTATTGAAAGGAAGACCAACAAATGTGAAGCACTTCATATTTTTTGGAAGCAAATGCTACATCAAAAGAGAAGATGACAGAATGGGAAAGTTTGACTCTCATGTGGACAAAGGAGTACTTGTTGGTTACTCAAGTACAAGGAAAGCATACAAGTGTTACAATATGAGATTGAACAAAATTGTGGAAAGCATCAACGTAACAATTAATGAAACATGCAAAACATAATCAAAGGAAGAAGAAAATGAATCAATGGAGAAACCTTCTGAAGAAGAAGCAGAAGACGAAAATCAAGTAGAAGAGGAAGATGAAGAGAATCTGACATAAACATAAGAGAAAGTTCAACAAGTGTCTCCAAAGACACCCAGTAAACGAGTACAGAAGAATCATCCTTCATATAAGATTATCGGAAACAATGATGCAGGAGTTGAGACTAGAAAAAGAATATGTTCACCGAAACAAACACACCTAACACTCTTATCTACAATTGAACGAAACTGTTTTGAAGAAGCCAACAAGGATTAATTTTGGAATAAGGCCATGGATGAAGAATTGGATCAACTAGAGAAAAATGACACTTGGGAATTGGTTCCAAGACCAAAAAATAAGAATGTGATCAACACAAAATGGGTTTTCAAGAATAAATTAAATGAAGATGGACAAGTTACAAGGAAAAAGATAGATTGGTATGTAAAGGATATTCTCAGATTGAAGGAATCGACTTTGAAGAGACAGTTTTCCCCAGTTGCCAGAATGGAAGTAATCTGTTTGCTTTTAGCTTATGCATGCTCCAAAAATGTTAAAGTATATCAAATGGACGTAAAATTAGCTTTTATGAATGGGGAAGTTGAAGAAGAAGTATACATTGAAAAACCAGAAGGATTTCAGTTGTCATAGAACACAGATTATGTGTGTAAATTAAAGAAGGCCTTGTATGGTCTAAAACAGGCTCCTAGAGCATGGTACTCTAGACTGGATAAGTATCTGCAGCAGGCAGGGTTCAGAAAAGGAAGTGAAGACAACAACCTCTATATCAAGGTAAGTCAAGGTAATATTTTATTAATTGAATTTTATGTTGATGATAGTATTTTTGGTAGTGATGATGATAGGTTAAGACAGAAATTTGCAAAAGATATGCAGAAAGAATTTAAAATGTCTCTACTTGTAGAACTATCCTTCTTTCTGGAACTTTAGATATGTCAAAGCAACCAAGGAATTTTTATTTCTCAAACCAAGTATATCAGAGAAATGCTAAAGAGGTTCGGAATGGAAGATTGCAAACCAGTTTTCACTCCCATGCAAACCAGTTGCAAGTTGAGAAAAGATGATGATTCAAAGTCTACAGATCAAAATCAATATAGGTCAATGATTGGTAGCCCATTGTATGTGACAACATCCAGACCAGATGTAATGCAATAAGTTGGATAGGTGGCACGATTTCAAGCAGCACCAAAGGAATCACATGTATTAGCAGTGAAGAGGATTTTCAGATATCTCAAAGGAACAAAAGAGTTTGGGCTATGGTATCCAAAAGGAAAGGATCTATCACTAATTTCCTATGGAAACACAGATTGGGCAGGTTGTATTGATGACCGACAAAGCACCAATGGAGCAGTGTTCTACTTGAGTGAGTGTTTAGTATCATGGATGAGCAAGAAACAATCATCAATATCTCTATCTATAGTCGAGGCAGAGTATATTGCAGCAACATCATGTTGTACATAGGTTCTTTGGATGAAACAAACTTCGACATATATACAAGTTGAGTATGATGAGCCCATTACAATATATTGTGATAATACAATCGCTATCAATATCTCAAAAAACCCAGTGATGCACTCCAAGACGAAGCACATTCCAATCAAGTATCACTTTCTATGGGAGCAGGTTGCAAAAATGAACATCAGAGTTGAGTATGTGGGCACAAAAGAACAAGTGGCAGACATATTTACAAAACCACTTGCACGGGAAGCCTTTTAATATCTTCACCAAAGACTTGGAGTTATTTCTACTCCAAAATGAATGCCTTTTGAATGCTTTTTGAATGCTTATCTTATATTTCTTAGATGTACATGAGGAAGCACCATAAGAGGACAGTTCAGTCAGGGGGAGTAACCCTGGATGGAAATATACCTTTTCCATTGATGACAAAGGGGGAGAGATTTATCAGATGCAGAGGATAGAGGTATGGTTCCAGAGGGAGAAAATTTATCAGATGTAGAGGACAAAGGCATGGTTCCAGGGGGAGCATGAGTGATATGACTTTAGTATTACATCAGAGTGTTTCCATCAATGCCAAAGGGGGAGATTGTTGATTAAGGTTGGTTTTCATTGATGTCAACCCTTGAAGAGAGCCCGGTAGCACAAAGTTTTGGGTAATGGACCCAAGATTGCTTGATGTAAATATGACTCATTATTGTTTTTTCATGGTTGATAAGAAGTAAATATGGATGAACTCCAAAGTGCTCCCCTTATGGTGAAATCCCTCACGGGAAGACGCTTTGTGGAGTAAGAGAACCCATGCTTAATTGTGGAATAATGAGATTAAGGACATTGAACGTTTTAGGAAAACTATCCTATATGGATAGTGCTTGTCATTTCATTTTTGATGATATGTAGAACGTCACATAACTCCTCACGGCTAGAGAGTTATGACCATCTGAAGTTGGAGAACCCAGGTTTGGGTAAAGGACCCAAGTTTGTTTGATGGATAATGGCATGAATTTTTCTATATTTGAAGGTAATAATATTCTATATGGATAGTACATGTCATTCTATTTCTGGTGGTATGTGGAATGTCATATAAATCCTCACGGATTGAGAGTTATGGCCTTACGAAGTTGGAAGACCCTCATATGTCATCTAGAAGCCCCAAAAGGTCAAAGTAGTCAAAGTGGTTTAAGAGATTTTAAAAGGTAAATAATAAAGTGAAGTGATGATTGTATTATAATTCAAAGTGAATAGAAAATAAATTATTTCAATAATAAATTTAATGGAGAAATTAGAAGTGGGCTGACCCTAAAATAAGGAAAGTGGGCCAAGTGACCTAAAAGATGTTTTTAAGGAAGCTACTTGGAGAGTAAAAATAAGAGGCAAGGCTCTCTCATTTTAATCACACTTGAGAATATTGAATATATATAAGTTTATGAGGTAACCAAGGATATCTAAGCTGAATTTCTGAGGGAAGGTGAAGAAAAGAAGCCGAAATGCAAGGAAGGATAAATTCTTTTGATGGTGCTTTCTAACGTATGTTATTTACAGGTCATCTCACCATTTTCTCTATAACTTTTTTCTATAATTATTCAGACCGTGAAATTGCTACGCAATTGAGAAAACATACCCAAGTATCTGTGGTAAAAAATTCATCTTGTGGGTCATTGTATTTTGGGAGTTACACTCTGTGGAAAATAGGGTTTGTGGCTAGTCCTGAAACTAGTCAAAAATAGGTGTTTCGGGTAAAAACGTCATAAATTATTCATAACAGATCCAAATTTAGTGAGACAAAATGTGTTGGTTAGGATACAATATTTAGTGTTTTTTTTAATAGTTTCATATGAATTCAATGAATATTTCGTGCGTGGCACGCTCTACAAGGTCTCTCTCTAGAATAATCCAGAATTTAGCAAGGTATGTCATTTTTTCTATAACTCATTTTCTGAGAGGTTCCAAGTAGTGACACATGGAGGAATTGCATAAAACACACTGAAGAACATTTTGTATCAGTTTCATATATTTATACATTATAGGTTCAAAGTTATGATTACTTCAAGTTAGGGTTGTTTTCTAATCCAAAACTAGGCATGTGAGACTAAAGAAAAGTTTGATGAAAATGCTAGTCTCTTGTTGTTAAAGTTAAGGAAGGTTTGCAGGAATGTGATCAAATAAACCAGGTCTATTATAGAGCTACAAATCAGATTTGGATGATGAAATTGATGAGGGATTTTGGTTGACGTACATGTTGAGTACATGGTTGAGACAAGTAGTTGATGAGTTGGCACATACATGAGGTGTATAGTTGATGATGTTGGTACATATTGATGAGTCATAGTTGATGAGTAGTTGACACATGATTGGTACATACTTGGTACATGGTTGATGCACCTATTTATGGTACAAGTTGATTACAGGTTGAGGGACAGGTTGATGCATGGTTGATCCATGGTTCAGATTTATTGGTATAGGTTTACAATAGTATATCTCACAGTGATAGTGTGACAATGGTTCCATTATTCTACTTCTACTTCAGGGTGGAAGGACGGGGCAAGGACAGGTGGTTGTATCCACCTTTTGGTTGTAGCCAGAGAACATAGGGGGTTGTAGCCAAAGAATTGAGGAGTTGGAACTTCCTTCAGGTTGTAGCCTGAGTAACTAGGGGGTTGGAGCCTTGTTCCAGTTGCAGCTGGAAAACAAAGGAAGATGGTGCTTCCAATGAATGTAATTCTTCAAGACATAAGAAAAAAAATTATGTGGTTTTCTCTCGATTTGGGTTTCCACGTAAAACACTGGTGTACTGTGTATGTGTATGATTGTTCATTTGTTCATTGCTTATTTACTCTACAATTATTTGATGATAATGTTCCATTGATATAACACTTGGATTATATGGTTAAAAGGGATTAAATTTCTCTATTACTGATTCACCCCACCTCTCAGTAATCCAACAAGCTAGACCACAATTCTGTGGAGATACTTTGAATATGTTTCATCGTGAAGACCAGAACTTTCAGTGGTCCAAAGAATATTTATATTACTCATCTCCTCCTGCAAAAAAAGACGTAATCTAGGCATCCGAAATTTCTCGCGTAGGGTGTGGTCCTGAGGTATTTGATTGTAAATAAATTGTTGCATGGTGTGTTGATAAGTACGTGTCGAGCCAACGAATTATACAACAAGAAGATCATTCCCCCATTTCCCTTTCACCACAAGTTTTTGTAAATATGTTGAAGCTCCCAAAGCCAACACTCACCTTCAAAGGAGAAGACTGCAGATATTTTCTAAAGAAACATAACAATGGTCTGGATCTCCATCCTGAATATTTGGAGAATCATGCAACTATTCCAAAATACATAACCAGGATCCATGTTGATTCTTTTAAAAACCCCTTTCGAGAGATTGCATGGTTGTTCACCAGGTTGACAGGTCAGGAAAGCACTTATACCATTTATCACATACTTCTTTATATTTTATATTTTATAGTCAAAGAACATGCTATCTTTGATTGAGGAAAATTGATTTCCATCGAAATATCATCCCAGTTATCACATTACAAAAGGACAAAAAATTATTTATGGCTTCCTATTTGGTATTTTCTATAGTGTATTGTTTGTTGGAGTTACTTCACACACACCTAGGATTTATTTTTCCTAAGGTTTTTCCTTGTTTATTAGTCATTATTCAGTCTCCTATATTTTAGGAAGAAGATTCCTCTACAAAGAATATTCTCTTCAGTTTTCACTTCAGTTTGATCATCTGAGTGGAGTAGATGCTACATTGGAATTATCACCATGCAAAATTGGGATCATCACCATATAATGTGCATTTTCCTTGGGATAATCACCATACTAGCGCATTACTGATGATTATGTGATCTCCTCCTCGCTTCACTCTGTTTCAGTCAGTTAACTAAAGACTGATAGACTAGTTAACCCAAACTAGGTGACAATTCACTCCCGTAACTGCTTGAGAGACTAGACTAGGTGGAAGTTTACTCCCATAACTGTTGGTGCGTGTCTAGATCACTCTAGACCACCACTATGGCATATTAGTTACTCATGTATCCTATATCTATTGTAAATTATTCACTCTTTGAGTCTGGAATACGGTTAATGAGATTTTTTCCATTATTTCTCTATTGCTTCTTATTTCTCAATTTCTCTCTACAAATGTGTGTGGTATTTTATAGCTAGATATATTATGTGCAATTTCAACACATTTACATGGTATCAGAGCCGATGGGCTACTAAGAAAAATCTACACCAAATTATTTTTGCAGGTACTGAAGATTGAAGAATACAGAAAATATGGATTATTCATCGTCAATACTTCTCACGCCTTATAACTATTTGGAGTGGAAGCCGAAACTCATTCTTTTGCTCAGATGAAAAGGCTTGTACCAAATAACTATGGAAATGGAAGTAGAGCCTGATTTTGTCAATGAGAAAAATGATTTTCTCTATAGACAAGATATGACCATAGGATGTGTCATCTGGTTTATTTCTCCTAAAATTCTCCATCAAGTGTATGATGATCACAAGAATCAACTCCAAATGAATTATGGACCAAATTGGAGGTTCTATTCGGGAATAAACAAGATTTTGAATATTTCATGCAGTAGGTTGAACATATATAACCAGAAGAGAAGCCATCAGAAGATCAAACATTTTATTCTGAAGAGTATTCTACACAAGTATTTGCACAAATTTGTATTCCATTAATTGAAGATGATGTCTACTCTATTTCAGATCTGTTTTCTAAATTTCATGTGGAAGATATATGAAATGTATCTCAGATTCACATACAGACACTTTTTCATGCACCATGCATGCATCTCAAGAGACAAAAAGGGAGTTGCGCACATACGACTCAATTATGATATTTTCGGAGCAAAATTTGCAGAAACAAATTGGATATTTGAATTCCTCTTGGGAAAATATCCATTTTCCAAAAAACAAATTGTTTGAAACAAATTCTGGGAAGTGAAGTTATGATCATTTTAAAATCAACAAATTTTAGCGTTTTTCCGGAAACAGCCGCACAATTTTCAAAATTTCATCCAAACTTTATTTGGATCTTCTTCATTAGAAGAAGAGAAAGTGGATATCTGTGGAAATATCAATGGTGCATCTAATTCATTAGATCTATGCAGACATCTATATCTTCAACAAAATCTTCAACGAGCACAAACTTGCACAGTTGTGAGGTCTTATTGGAGTGAAGGACAGGGTTGCTTAGCAACTTATTTTTGTTCCTTCTCATTTTTATTTTTTGTTTATGCATTGTAATTTGAGGGGGGGTTTTCCCACGAGGTGCTTCCTCTTTCCTTGTTTATTTCAGTGTATCTTTTGTATTTGGGTACCTAACATGGCCTTGTTGTCGAGACCCATTCTTTATTTTCACCATAGTGATGTTCAGGGGGGGGGGTGTTGGAGTTACTTCACACACACCTAGGATTTATTTTTCCTAAGGTTTTTCCTTGTTTATTAGTCATTATTCAGTCTCCTATATTTTAGGAATAATATTCTTCTAGGGATAATATTCTCTCCAGTTTTTACTTTAGTTTGATCAGTTGAGTGGAGTCTAGATGCTACATTGGAATTATTACCATGCATCATTGGGATCATCACCAACTAATGTGCATTGTCCTTGGGATCATCACTAGACTATCACATTACTCATGATTCCATGATCTCCTCCTCACTTCACTATGTTTCATTTAGTTAACTAAAGACTAATAGACTAGGTGGCAATTCACTCCCGTAACTGTCTGAGAGACTAGACTAGGTGGCATTTTACTCCTGTAACTGCTGGTGTGTGTCCATATCACTCTAGAACACCACTATGGTGCATTAGTTACTCATGTATCCTATATATATTTTTGTGTGTGGAATATGGTTAATGAGAATTCTTTCATTCTTTTTCTCTTGCTTCTTCTTTCTCAATTTCTCTCTGCAAATGTGTGTGGTATTTTCTAGCTAGCTCTATTATGTGCAGGTTCAACACATTTACATAGTTTTCAATTTCCAAACTTGACTATAAGTAAGAGGGTGAACTTTGAAATAGACCAAGTTACTTTATGGTATCAAGCATTGTGGAGACACAAGACTTCTTTGTATTTTTACAAAGTTTACAATGATTTGTCTTAGTCTTCAAAGGGATGTTGTTTGGTAAAAATACCCCCAGGATATTTGACCAAGCTAACAAATTATTGGAGAAAAAGGGAATTATAGAACATATGTAAAATCATAGTGTCATCGAGATATTTTGTTCCAAAGAAAATCCCTCTTTTCTTCCATATCATGTATCTTACAAATTGTTTATTACAGAGGTAGAAAGGGAATACAACTTCTGGAAACATTTTTTCCATCAAAAAAGGAAAAAAAAAATCCATTCCCTTGACGTCGAATATTGGAGATTTTATTTTCAAAAACATAAATAAAATTGACGAGTTTCCAATCCATTTCAATAACGTGAGCTTAAAACATGCTGAAAAGATCAAGGGCTTTGATCCTATCAAAATCTTTGTGGAACACATGATTTTGGTAGGCTTTAGTAACTCATTCATCCAGACTACCTTGAATGAAGAAAAATAAGAAGAAGGTAACAACCAAAGTACGCTTGTACATGAGGCTGGTGACCTAGAAGTTGTACTAAGAACTAACGAGTTGTATACGAAAATAGGAAAGGGTCCTAGTGAAAGCAACATCCAGTCTCCAGTTTTTACTCCCAAAAATACCGCATCTTGGAGAAATGCTCCAATTTTTCACTCAGTTAGAAATATTACCAACAGTAGTTCAAGCGGTGGAGGAGAGAAGAATCGCCCCCTGGGGGAAAATTGAGAATTCACATAAGTTGCCTGTAAGAAAGAAAAGATAAAATTTAATACAAGAGGAAGAGGACAAACTCATATAAAATGAATTCCAAATCTTTTCTCTAGATGACATGGAGCTGGAGGCAGATATGTAGAAAATATTTCCCGTGATGGAACAACCAGAAAGTGTAACTCAACAATTTTTTTTATTGAAAGTTGTTGCAAATGATGTTTTTAGTGAAGAGGAATCCTTCACTTTTCAATTTTTATTTATTTTTATTTTTTATAAGGATTCTAAAAAATCAATTGTGGAAAGAGGTGATCAGAAAAATAAAAAAGGAAAATCTCGCTCAGAGATTGAATTGAAATACATGCATCCATGCCAAATATATAAAATTCACAAGGCAATCGGTGATGCTCATGATGATTCCATTAATGGTTTGGAAGTTGAAAATGCCAAGCTAAAAGAAAGAATCAGAGAGTTGGAGAATGCCTTAATTCCTTGTCCAATCCTAGCAAGTCCTTCGTCAATAGTCAAACCAACCACACCTACCATTAATTTGAAAGGATCTTCAAGCCTGTTCAAAGGGGTGAGGAGTTATGTAGAAAAAAATATTAAGAAGAGAATGTCACTAATAATAGAAGCATGAGAGGTATCGAAAAGCATTGTTTCTTTTGGCTCAAGGTCATATTCCTTCCATGAATATTTGCAAGTTGATCTACAAAACGAAGAAGGTTTCTACACTAATGGTGTATTACCATTTGGAATCAAAGTCTCCAACATGACAGAAATGAGAAGAAGAGAGGGAGATCTGCCTTCCCCAAGTCGAATAAAAGAACTAAATGCTTGCTGGAAGGAAAATATTAAAAATTTGAATAACATTGTTCAAGCATGCAGTGTAGCCATATTGAAAAGAGAAGAATTGTTGAAGAGAATCAAAGATATAGATCTATTAGGAGGTACTAATGAAGTAAAAGACCCTAAATTAATTATCAACTCAATGTTTCTAACAAAGCAACAATTTGACGATCAAGTTGAGATATGTAAAGGGTTATCAGTTGAAACTTTTTATGGCATACTCGAATATAATGAAGATGAAATTGACAATTGGCTAGTTGATTATTCCATGAAAGATCAAGATATTGAGGAAGCAAGGCATGGTATTTCTCTTGACTTAATAGACTTGTAAGGTGATTTAATAAACATTAAAATTCGACATGAAATAAACATCACACCAATAAAAATTTATATTGAAGATTGGTTCAGAAAGGAAATCGACAAAGTAACCAAATAAGGGAAAGAAGCAATTGAGACGGTTCCTATAACCGTAAATGAAGACAATAAAAGGACAACAGAAATCAAGTGAAGAGATATGAGAGACCATCATATTAAGTTCATGTTGATCACATTTTGCTTTCTTTATCAATTTTTCATCCAGTTACTCCGCTTCTTTGACTAGAAAGGTTTAACCAAAATCTGATAACTTCTCACTGTCTTCTTTCTAGGTCTTGCTACTCTGTCATCGCCCATCATCCTCCTCATAAAAATTAATTTTTGTTCATATTTTTGTATGGTACTCAGGAGCCGCAAATCCCATTCCTAAGGAAAAACACATTTAATTTTCAAATCTTTGTAACAAACTATCAATTTTTCAGAAATCCCAAGAGAACTATTTTGGGATCAGTTTTGACTGTACTTTGTAAATCTGAGTTTTGAGTATAAAGTATTTTAGATTGATCTATCATTATCTTTATTCGTGTTCCCCATGTTTTTACTCTATTAAATTTATCTTATGCATGCAAACCATCTTCTTTTATTTTATGTCATCATAAATCTTTAGTTTAGCTAGGATGGATGTGAGGAAATTTTGTCTATCTTTTTCAAATGTATGAAGTATGTGGTTCCTAGTCATTTCTTAGGAACCTCTTTAAAAAAAAAACATTTTATTTCTTGATATCTTTTCTTGCAATCTTTATATTTCTTTGATTATCATGACATACTTCTGCAAAGTCCTATATTCTAAAAATATAGAGTCCCAAGAAAATCTTAAAACAAAGAGGAGTACCACCTCTATAAAAATGCAGGGGGATTTGTATCCCTATGAGGTTTCCATTTCGGTCCTGATGAATTCAAGCGTCAACATTTTTGGAGAGCATACTGGGGAATGAATTGAAATTTGAAATATGGTTTAGCGTCTTTTGAAAAATACATGACTTTTCCCTAGGATGATGAGCCCCACCTGGAAATTGGATTGAATAATCAATGAAGCATCTTACATCAGCTATATAATCTTGTGATAACGATAGCTGAGACTCGAGAAGAATTGAAAATTTCTTGGTAGATATTGGTCTAAGAAGAAGAAAGAGAAATCATCCAAAGGCAGAGGAGAGACGAGCGACAAGACTGAAGGAATGAAAGGCCATATAGAGAAGCACAAAGATAAGTCCAGGATTGAAGTTGGAAAAATACAAGGGACCCATTACCAGAGGTAAGAGCAAGGAAATTTCCATTCTAAGAAGTGGAAAACATATTCCTGAAACATCTATGAATATGGCCAAAATAATTGAACAACTGTGAGAAGAACCACGAAGAGAACCTCATGAGGAGAGATAAGGAGGTGGTGGAAGAAATCAAGAAAACCTAATATTTGAAAATTGAAGAAGAGTAAGAGATTCCCCTTTAAATCGTCGAGGTGAGAAACATGATCTGCTCGCTCTCCCTAAGGGTACCCTGAAGGAATTTTCTGGAGACGAAACAGTTGATTCCAAGAGACACCTTAACTTATTTCTTGGTGTTTGTGATTTTCATCATGTTAAATATGACGATGTGATAGTAAGGTTATCAGGAAGAGCTTATGAATGGTATACACAATTACCCAATAGATCCATTGGCTCATTTAATGACCTCAAAGCCATGTTCCTAACAATGTTCACCCTTCCAATTACATATCATACACTTCTCACCAATTTCACCCAGATTGGTTTAAGTAGAATGAGATAATATGTGATTTTAATCTCAGGTTCAATACAATTTTGAGTAAGATTCCAAAAGATAAAATACCTAATGATCGAGTCATAATTGGTTGTTATAAGAATGCGATGCCCCCAAATGTGAAATATTCTATCAAAAAATCCCATATGGATACCTTGGAGGAAGTAATGATTACATCCATTGAGATGGAAGAAATTATGATTGAGACGGGTGTCGACCTCAACATTATCCTGGGAAAAGTACAAAGGTAGTCGGTAGGCTTAAGTATTGATATTCAAGGAGCCTCTAGCTCATGAAATAATGAAGAACTAAATCCATGGCCAACCCAAAATCAAACAAGTGGAGGAGGATTCTTCAAGGGACCATACCATATGTGAAGGTAGACCCTGTTGCGACACAAGAAACCAATCAAATAATTTAAATTGCAAAAATGAATAGAACCATCAGGAAAATGAAGAATGAGATAACCAGATTAAGAAGGGGGGAAATTATGTATAAAATCTGAGAATGTCGATCCAAGAGAAAATAAGAAACCCTCCCCCAAAAAATAGAGTGAGTTTTGAAAACAATGATAATCCACAAAGGCCAAGGGTTTCTAGGAAACCAATCCCCAATGCAACTGTTCTGGATGATGCATATGATGAGAAAATGGTTGAGCAAGGGAAATATTATTTACCCGATAAAAGTTTTGAAACTGTAAAGAAGGAGGGATGAGAGATGTCCATGTATATATTCGAGGAAGGCGATAATGACCCTGATTCATAAGAAAATGTATCCTAGACAAGAGCATTTGTAAATAAATCCAAGAATAAAAATGATTCTGAAAGAGAAAACGAAAGAGACAAAGAAAAAATAAATGAGAAAAAGACAAATGAAAATGTGACAGATGGCGTTGGAAGAAAGAAGCAACACCTGATGTCAAACTCCACCTAGATGAAATAAAATGTCATAGAGGACTTGAGTAAACTAAGGATAACTCTTCCTTTTATAGAAGTGGTGAAGATTCCCCAACAAAGGGAAAACATTTTGAGATTATTGGATGATACATCCAAAAAACTGGAAGTTGTTGTTACAAGTGCGAAACAAACCCAGAACAAATCAACCATCAAGTTGAGAGGTAAAATACTCCCTTTTATATTTCAATTGAAAATAATGATGTTGAAATTCATAATCGTTTAGTCGATACTGGCGCAATCAATAATATTATGCCACTAGCGGTCATGGAGGCATTGAGCATAAACTGCACCAAATATTATGAGACTGGTGAAAGTATATATGCAATCGATTCCAGACAAGTGCTAGCTTATGGTGAAATTAAATACTTTTATGCTTGGATCATGACAACTCCCCATATTATTATAGTTTTCAATATTATTGTGGTAGACATCCCTCCTGCATATGGAATTGTTTTAGGAAGAGATTGGTTGTCTATGATGGGAGGATACATAATGAACGCTGGAAGCTACATGATGTTGCTAGACAAAAGAGCAATGATTAAGGTTCCTTGTGAACCCAAGAAAACCTTATCTTTACAAAATAAGTATAATGAATTAATGGAATATTATATAGACGTTGGGATCAGAAACTATGATATCCTAGACATGGAACAAACTGAAAGCCTGGAATAAATTCAAGGTATGGAGAATCAAGAGCATCCATTTGAAGGTCATTGGAGGATTTCATTCGATGGATCTTTCTCAAGTTTCGGGAGTGGAGTTGGAATTGTCCTTGTAAGTCCAAGAAAGATTGTGCATCGACATGCTATCAAAATTGAATTTGTATTTACCAATAATGAGGCAGAATATGAAGTGTTGATTAATGGAATTATTCTTGCATGAGAATTGAAGATAAAACATCTAATTGTGACTGGAGACTCTGAGTTGGTTATAAATAATGTCACCCAAAGGTATAAAATAAAAAAGGAAAGACTCAAATTATATTTCAAAAGAGTTAACGAATTGATGGAAGCCTTCAGTTATTTCAACATATTTTTCATCCCAAGGGATAAGAATCAGAAGGAAGATTCATTGGCTTTGGTGACCTCGTTGTCAAACCCAGATGATGTTCAAAGCAAAACATATTTTCAAGTATAAAGAGTATTCTGACCTTTTGTACCTAATAACCAAGAATATTTACAAGTATTTGAGAATGATGAACAATTGGAAAACATTTTGTTGAATGATGATGATGATGAAGCCAATCACATATCTATTGTCCCAAATGATTGTATTCAATATGAGTCTCTTTTTACAAGATACGATCATGCTAAGAATATCTTGGAAGAAATTTTACTCCGAAAGGTCCAAGAAATAAGAAAAATCAATATTGGAACTGACAGTTCCCCAAAATATATCAACTTGGGAGTTGATTGAAAAATTAAAGAAGTTGATCATTATGTTGCATTATTTAAAGAATATTTTGATGTGTTCGCATGGATTTATGATGATTTGAAAGATTATGATAAAACAATATTTCAACATATTATTCCCTTGAGAGAAGGGGAAAATACGATCAAGCAAAAGATAAGGATGATGAAACCCAAATTAAAACCTTTGGTAAAGGTTGAATTGGAGAAATTAAAGAAGGTTGGAATAATATACCCCATTAGACATTTTCATTGGCTTTCAAACCTTGTGATAGTAAGAAATAAGACCGAGGAGATTCAGATGTGTGTAGATTTCAGGGATATTAACAAAGCAAGTATAAAGGATAATTATCCTTTACCTAACATGGATTTTCTTCTCCAGAAATTCACGGGATCAACCTGCATATCCATGTTAGATGGTTTTTCTTGGTATAATCAAGTCCTAGTTTTTGAGGAAGACAGAGAAAAGACATCATTCATAACACCTTGGGAGACATATGTGTTGACGGGCGAAATTGACCGTCCGTCAACTGGGAGAGTGGAACCGGTCCGGGGTTGTCTAATAACCCAAGCCGTTTGAAATGGACAACCCTGATGAGTTTAACGGCTCCGTTGGCCACTCTGAGGTCTCGTAAGGAAACCAAAGAGAAAGTGATCTGAGCTAAATAATCTAAACTAAGGAAACTAGAAACTAATAAAGCAAACTCAAACTAACTATACTAATCTAACTATAAACTACTAGCTATAATGTATTTACAAGATACTAACTATGATTATAATAACTCAAATCAACTGCCTAATTATTAAATTAATTACAATTTATTCACAAATGTGCATTATCTACAATCTACAGATTTGAATAAAACCTGTGAAATTGATGTGCTTGCTGTCCTAAAACAGCGAAGGATAACTCTTTTTAATTTTATGATTTATGAATAAGAAAGTAAGTTAACTGAATTAGACGATCTAATATATTAATTAACTCAATTACTAGCTAATGTACTAAGCAAATAATTGACAAACAAACCTAGAAACGCTCCAAATCTGCCCTGCGTATGATGACTCCTTAAGCTGGTTGGAGGAAGAAATTCACACCATTTATCCATCAAGATTCTCGCAAAGGATCAGCTATAATGCTTCCTGAAGTGGGTTACAGGACAAACAAGACATAAAAGAAATCATAACAGTTTTCAGATTATGAATTCATGCAAGAGGGAAACCTACTGTGCAACAAATTCATATATGATA
>ML791056.1:663258-679583 GCA_009831015.1 Picea engelmannii
TGAGTATACCAATGTGTGCGAGTGTTATACCATACTGTTCAAACATCTGACATGAAGTTCAACACCCCAAAACCATGTATTCGCCAATGCATTAACCAAACGTTTAACCAAGGTGTCAAATCGATATTACATACAATTGATATTCCAGGAGTTATGATAAGGATCAACAATAAGGATTACAAAAGATAAATCATGACCTCGATGAAATTTAATGAATCAATGTTTTAGGCAAGTCATAAAATGCGAATCCAAAGGCTAAATGTCTTCAATAAAAGTGAGTTATATAATCCATCGCAGTATGAAAACCGATAAAGGACATTGCCGATCATGTAAAAATCAACAAAAAGATAAGCGCAATATGCATAATGACACAAAGGTATTGGCAGTTCAGGTAATGATCGAAATGTGACCTCGAAAGGAGAAATTTTCATGCTTACAATTGTGAAGACTTAGCGAAGACAAGCATGCGAAAAGGCACAAAGAATAAAGGCATCGTTCATTTGAAATTTGCGACGAAAAATCAATGTTTGTGAAACATTGGTGTAGGCAGCTTATGAGACAATGAAAAATGTGAATTGGCTGCCAACAATATGTTACACCTCAAAATTACTCACTTCGATAGTGTCACAAGTGTCGTCATTATGAGTGTTGTAAGTGTCGCATCTTGTCTGCAAGTGTCGCATCTTGTCTATAAGTGTTGCAAGTGTCAAAAACATCATACTTCCATATTTCATATGTCGTGCATATAATGACATCATGAGGACACTTAAGACACCTCAAAAGGTGGTTTGGAAGAAGAGAAATCACTTGACAAGAAGTACAAGCCTTTTACCATGGAAAAAATACTAAAAAACTGAATTTTGGAGAGGAACGCTCCCCTACCCACTGTCAGGGAGTGTTGGCGCTCCCTGAGCCTCTTTGGGGGAGTGCTTGAGCACCCTGTGCACCCTTTTGGGGGAGAGATACCCTTTTTTTGGAAAATTCTGGGTTTTTTGAGGCAAATCAGATAAGAATCCCTCAACTCCTGAAGGTAGTTGGATTCGAATAGATGGTCAAAGCATGATCTTAGGGGAGATCCTCAACTAAAGGATAGGAATCCTCAACTCATCCCAAATATCTCTCAAGTGTTTGAGCCTCTCCAAGGTTGTATAAGGAGGTATTATCATGGTGAAAGGTACAAGGAAGATCGAGAATTATACCTAACTTATGATCTCATAAGAAGGTATTGACACTAGAGACTAGAGATTGATACCAAACTTATGATCCTATAAGTGGTATTGACAAAAGACAATGGAGATTGGGAATTACATCAAAATTATGATCTCATGAGTGAGATGCCATCAAATCCATCAGTGGAGATTATTTGAGCAAAGGGGTTGGACAAGGAGAACTGGAAGAATTTGTTGCACCTTCATTCAAAGGATTGTAAGTACTTTTACTTGTTCTCATTAATAATTAATGCTTGGCCTGTTTCTTTCAAAATTGTGCTTGTTCCATATGCGTTTGTCTACAGTAGATGGATCTATGATTGAGCTAATATCAGTAGAGTAGGAAGTCTTTTGTACCTTTGTTTTTCCTACAGGATCTATCAGGGAGCTCAAGATCGAAGCTCAACCTGGACTTTGCAGGGACAAACGTCGCTAATAAGGTACATATATTTCTCCTTCTCTTTCATTCATTAGATTGATTAGATCTAAAATGAAGTCAGTGTCCATGTTAAGCACTTTTCTATCTTGGCCTTAGGAGTCTAGAGGCCAAGAGGGAATCCACTTGTCCGCAGGGGGATTCACCTACAATAGAAATTAGCGACTCCACTGGGGAGGAGCTATGATTTTTTTTTTTCCATTCCAAAATATTGTTTTGGCCCTTTGCCCACTGATTTGACCTTCTCCATGAATGTATCTGATCCTTAGGGTTGATTGTTGGCTCTTGGATTTATCTTAAACACATAATTTTACATTCTTCCTGAGTTTTTTTTTTAGTTTCTGGGCATTTCTATGAGATTTTGCAGCAAAACACTCCCCTTTCCTTACCACCAGAGCATTGGCACTCCCTTACAGTCTTCCACAGAGTGTTGGAGCACTCTGTGTCCCCTTTTGGGGGTGCGCTCCCCCTTTTTTCTGCATAAATCTTCTTAGAATTTGGTTTTTCCTCAGTCTTTTTTGTTGATTCATCTACTCAGGGTTTGTGTTGTCTTAGTGTGCCCTTGTTTAACATCCAATTATTTGATTTCTAAGGATTATTCATCTCTTTCTTGGATTTTTGACATTTTTCCTTGCTTTGAAATAACTCTTTGTCTCTGTTGACCTAGAGTTAACTTCTTGTTTTCTTCTCCTTTATCTTATTGAGTGAAAACCTTTGTGAGGAAATCCAAAGGTCTGTGAACTTTTCATTTGATCTTTGAGGTCAACTTTCCATCATTTCTCTTTTGTTTGAGGTTTTTGGTTCTTGTTTTAAATTTGGTTATCTTTGTCCTTCTTGTCTATTTCATGACAAGAGTGTATTTTTTGTTTTGTGTGAAGTTTGCTTCTGATTGTTTAATCTTGAAGTTCGATCGACATTTAGAAGTCTTGCATCTGATTATCATTCACATATAAGAAAAAGGACATATTTTAGTGATTTGTTTGGATATTAGAAGGCATTTCTGAAATTTTTAGCATTGCATTAGATTTGAGTGAGAAACAAATTGATTGAGGACATTGCATATTAGTGTTTGATAGTGAAAACAACTTTCTCTCTTTCTCTTAAATAGACATTCATAGAAAGAAATGATTGCTTATCATATTCTTGTGAATTTTTGGGAATTGAGTCATCATACCATCAGTTTCATTTTCATACACCCTTTGACTAAAGAACAGCCATAAAATCAATGCTAATTAAAAATTATCTAGAACATTTTTGTTTTTAGGATCTTCCACCAACATTAGACTAGGATTAACACTTTGGATTAGGCTATGAGTACAACTCTCCAAATTTTTCAAAATGAACATTAGCATCCTAAGATAGGGAGAGTCAAATCCAATTGTCGTATAGGATTTCTGGGATCCCCCTCTCACACAAGGGTTACACACAAGGTCACATTCAAGTGAGTTACGGATATTATCCCTCCGTGGTTCAATTGTTTGTAGTGGTCAGATCGTATAATGGGGGTCACTTGAAGGTATACCCATGATTATGTGTGAAAGCCTCTCGAGTTGATTTCAGACTTGTTATCCTGCCCATACATTTAGATCGGACTGTCGACTGTACCCGCCCAGGGGCTGAATGCGAGTTGGTGTCTGTAGTTTCCATAATCCTTAGGTACTTAAATGAGGTGACAGTGAAGGGAAATCTCACTGTACCTGGGACAGAAATTGGTCAAACTCACTCGGGCTCCTTGGAGGGTAAATCCACAATTACTTCATGGAAGATTGCACTAAGGTGAAAGTCCATTAAGCAGGTTAGCATTGTAACTATTCCACCATATCCTATCCCCTTTTGAATTGATCACACAATGTTGGATTTCATCACCAACTAGTACTATCATCGAGAGAAGTTTTGTTTGCTTGGTTTTGATTCCTAGATTTTATTAGCATACATTGTTTATTTTTGTTAGTTGGCCCTAGATTTTTAACATGTACATTTATTCTCCAAAATTGAGCCTGTAGATGATAAAGGTCTTCACCAATCATGTAGGATGCAAGGGTTTCCTCTGGAAGGCTATGAACCCTTACCTCCTAACCCTCTAGAAGACAATGATCGTGGAGAGGTAGAAAATCAATCTGACGTTGGAAGTGTTGTTGCTCTCCCATTAGATAACTCATAAGGGGTGTTGGTTACGGTTTAGAATCCCACTCCTCGCACTACATCTGTGTCAGTAACCCCTCTCAAACCACTTTTTCTTCGTTTAGACTCCCTTGGGAATGTCATAGACAAAGAGGTCCCATAGTTACTTGCGAGAGATTTTACCAAGACATATATGGGATCCACAGAACCAACCTTCGGTGATGAGTATAGGACTCGTTTTCATCCTACCACTGCAGTAGATACAAATCCCATACCTGCTTTGTCTGTATGGAGGACTTCATCAGGACACGATCTCTATGATCATTTCGAATCCTTTCGACAACCCTTCAATCCTCATGACCCTCCTGTTGAAAGTGGGTCATCTAGTCAAACAATGAATCACCCCATCGATCAGGTCATTAACCCTACTATTGCATCAACACAAGTCTATCCTAATTTTGAAATCATCACCTCTACTCATTCCCAAGGAACTTCGATCCCTACTGCCACTTTTACAAACTTTCACTCTACAACTCCACATGTTTTGCACGATCCTGCTGGGACATCTTGTCACCCAAGAATGTAGACCCTTTCCAACCAAATACAACCGACTGGAGGAAAACCACCATCTAGCAGACCTATCCCTCCTAGAAGGCCACCATCCTATGGCGGGCCTACCCCTCCTGGGGGACAACCCCCTTTCCATGTTCTTCTCGGAGGGTAGCCTCCCTTTTCTAGTCATACCCCGATTGTTAATCCACCACTGGTAGGGGGGAAATATTCGTCTATTGGAAACCCTTCAAAATCATAGGGAGTATCATCCAGAGGAACATTTACCCAACCCCATGTTGGGGGGCACTTATATCATAACCCACAAGGAGGAGTATCAAATTCTGTTCCTTTCGGACCGTCTTATGGACAACCTTATCCGAGTGGCATCCCAAACACCACCTGGAGTCCTCAAGGAAAACAACCTTATCCTCCCCATGGGTCTAATGCGTATCCACCTCCAGGATCTACTCCTTACCCTCCTCAAGGGCACAATGTTCATCCTCTTTCTGGGAAAATGAATCACCCAACTTATAATGCTCATTACCCAACGGGTTATGCAAATGTTTCTCAGCCATAATCAAATCCTGTTTATCCTAGTCAATAACAACCATATGTAGGAGGACATACCGGTTACAACTATCGACCTAACCCATTTTATGTTCCTACTAGTGTTCCTATGCCACGCCAGTATCAACCGTAAATTAACCGACAACTACCTTTCCTTGCGACTCTAGATCTCCCAGACTTGTCTTGGTTAACTAATGATCCTATATTTCATTCACCAGTTTGTCCAGTTATTCCCTCTAAAATTCCTTCTAATATTGCAAAATTTGACAGAAAATATGGCGAAGACCCAAACAACCATGTGATGACTTTCCATTTGTGGTGTTCATCAAACTCCCTCATGGATGATTCTATACATTTGCGTCTTTTCCAATGAACACTTATTGGCTTTGTAGAAAAGTGGTACATTGAACTACCACATGCTTCTTTTCATGATTTCAACTCCCTTGCCATGTCTTTCCTCATGCACTCTCAACTACCTATTTGCTACGAGACGGGTACTGAACTCTTGACCTCCCTTCATCAAACTAACTTCGTGCATATCTCTGACCATATTCATGAGTGGACACGATGACAAAGGATGATCAAGGTAATCATTCCTGACATATTATTGGCAGAATGGTTTACTAAATCACTTTTACCCCTGATTGCTCGCGATGTCGCTATGGGTGGCGCGGTCAACCAAGAAGAAACCATTTCTCGAGCTCAATACTGAGATTTGGTTTATTCATAATCTAGTACTTTGTATGATTTGCTTCTGAATGCTGCTTGAGCTAATATCGATCCATCCAATTCATCATCCTCATATCATGTGGATGGTATTATCAGTTCCGTCAAAACTCAATCTACTTCCCAATCGACCACACTCTCCTCTACCTCCCCCCAAACTCATATTTCTGAGGTGAATGCAGTTCAATCTACCCCTTCACAACAATCTGGAGGTAAGAAGAAGACAAAAAATACTAATAACAATGAACAACTAAAAAATCAAGCTCAAACACATGCTACTGAAATTGAAATTCCCATGTAACATTTGTGGTGACGATCACTACACTCAAGACTGTCCACATTGCAATGAAGTGGCCAAAATTTTCCAGGGAAATTCACAAACCACTGTGCTTACTTAGCCTTTTCCTCAGCAACAATCCATGGTTGCTCAAACCCCCTCTCCTGGGGGAAGTTCTAGCCATCGTCATGATGAGGCCTCAATGAGTGCACATATTTATATGTTTAATGGGATTAATTTGACCTCACTCTAAGAAATACGACACACCAGGTAACCCTAACAAAGGAAAAGACAATAATGGTACCGGTACTTTACCAGATCCATCACCATCCTTCGTTAGTCCTCCATTGGTTAATCCTCCATCTAGACCACTTCAGATTGAGAAACCTACGTAAGACTGGAGCAGAATTGATGTTTTATCATAGCTTTTGCTTTTCAATATATCAACATTTTGTTTCAAGTTTTGTATATCACTTTGTTTATGGTTTATGATTACTTTAGCTATCTAAATCAAATTCAAATGATATAATTTTATTACCATTATTCATATCTTGTTGCTTCCAAATAGATAAAAGACATAACAGTTGTTGATTCATTTTGTGAATGATAGCTTTGTCTTCTTCATAGATTGAATTGTTATATAAGTTTTCTGCATAATCGGTTTCCCTTATTGCAGAGATTTATCATCAGAAGATTGTTATGATTTTCTTTTATGTCTTGTTTGTCCTGTAAAACACTTCAAGAAGCAGCATAGCTGATCGTTTACGAAAAGATTAAGGACTAAATGGTGTGAATTTCTTCCTCCAACCAGCTTAGAAGTCATCATGCACAGGGCAGACTTGGAGCGTTTCCAGGTCAATTAGTTTGTTATTTACTGTTTTGATTAAGTAGTTTAATTAGATTTATATTAGATTGTTTACTTTCAATAGTTTTTATTTCTTTTTCATAAAATATAAAAATAAAAAAAGAGATTCTTGGTTGTCTTAGGGAAGAATACACATGATTTTTGCAGGTTTTAATCAAATCTGTAGGTTGTTCATAGTGTACATTTGTGAATAAGAAATATTGTAGCTGATAATTAGATAGTTGATATGAGTTATTACAATAGTAATTAGTGGATTGCATAGAATAATTAGTATTTAGTATATTAGTTCCTTTTCTTTGTTTTATTAGTTTCTAGTTTCCTTTATTTTAGTTAGTTTCTTGTATTCAATTATAGTTTAGTTTGTTTTATTTACTTTAGTTAGATCACTTATCTCAGATCAATTCTCTCTTTGGTTTTCATAGAAGACCTTAGAGAGGCCAACGGAGCCATTAAACTCGTCAGGGTGGTCCATTCCAAACGGCTTGGGTTATTTAGACAACCCCGGATCGGTTCCACTCTCCCAGTTGACGGACGGTCAATTTTGCTCGTCAACAAATGGCGCTAGAAGGAGGGACTGAACTAAATTGATGGCATGAGGTGGTCGCAAGACTCCTCCACCCCTTAATCGCTCCCCTATAGTGACTAGAAGCCACTCATTCGATAGTATTCCCCCTCAAACTCCAACTACTTCAACCGAAGATCCTTAGATCACAGTTGAGCCAGCAACCCCTAATCCTACAGGTGGTGATATTCAAGAAATTTTTAGGCAATCTCTTATTAAATCACATAAAGCCTTTGCTAGTCTTAGGCAACGAAATCGCCCGTGGGGTCAACCTTTAGACTTCTATGAAGTCAGAGAACAATCAGGTGATATAGACCTTACTGTGAATCCTACAGATCCAAACACAAATCCTGCTACAGGAGGATCTGGGATACCTCCTTCACCACCTCTCTCATCTCCTTCTTCTTCTGGAGGAGATTCCTCTTCTGACGAAGGTAAACCACCTTCTCGTCCTTCCACACCCAATTCCCCATTGGAAAATTAGAACAACCCTGCTAGACCTTGGTTGGACCAGGATGCCGTAGCTGTACCTGGAGCCCAGCACCCTTTACCTAAGAACCCGGAGAAATGGCTTCCTAAGTTTGATCCTGATTCAAAACAGATAGCAGAAGATCATATCAAAAAATTTATGTTAGCCATCAAACTCCGTAACGTTGAACATGAAGATGTTGTCTGTAGGTTGTTCCCTTACACCTTTGAGGGTAATGCGTCCACTTGGTACTTCGCCCAACAACCTCACACTATAGTGTCTTGGGAAAAGTTTGAGTCATGCTTTTTGGAAAAATTCGGAGATGGCAAACCTCCTAAAGTCTTAGTCATGGATCTTTCAAACTTAAAAATGAATGCAAAAGAAAAAGTTAAAGATTTTAATCAAAGGTTTTTAACACTTAAGAATAGAATCCCTGCAGACTCTATGCCAACAGAAAGCCTTATAATAGCTTACTACACTAAAGCTTTACATCAAAGTATAGCTATTTGGGTGAAAAGATCCAAAAAGGCCACGTTGTTAGAAGCCTTCGAAGAGGCTACGCAAATTGAAAAAGACATTCTTAGTCTTAAGTATTCTTCTAGCAACGAAATTGAGATTGTTTCTTCTTCCAAGAAAAAGATTGAAATTCTCCCCAGACCTACACAAAACAAAACTCAATCCGAAAACTCTGATTTGGAAAATTTAACCAAAGTTGTACAAAATTTATCTAATCAAGTTATAGACTTAAAAAGGTCAACTGAGGAAACCTCTTCGAGTAAAGGATCCTACAAACCCCCTTTCCGAAAGCCTTTTCCCCCAAACCGGCCTAATCTAAACCCTGAAGGCTTGAACCTAGAAAGTTTGCAATGTGATCTACAGACAATTCTAGGAGCCCAAGATGACTTGATCCCTCCTGACATCCCTCAAGAGGAAGTTGAGCAGGAAACGACTCAATAAGAAGAGTCTTCTCCAAATATCTGTGGTCACCTCTCGGATAGTATTTTTCAAGCCAACTTCGAGACTGTGCACCCTTACAATACTAGGAGCAAGACCGTGAACAAACCTCCTGCTAAGAACACTACAACTTTACCTCCAAATCCATCTAAATAGGTAGAAACTAAACAGAGTAATGCTAGCCCTAAAATAGATTATGATGTTGTTGAAGATCTTAAGAAATTACGGGCTAACATTTCTATTTATGAGTTGTTGAAATTTCCATTTTTGTTACAGAAGATGTTGCAAAATATTTTAGACAATGGCAAGAATGGTAATTCAAACGGTAATAAGGTTGTGCAAAGCAAATTTCCGCAGAAGACTTCCACAAAAAATAATCCTGATACTCAAGATAAAGGAAGCCTTCCTGTAATTCCTGTAACTCCTGTAAATAATGTAAATAACAATGTAAATAGTGTAAATAATTAAGATAAAGTAGTCTTAGAGAATGCGAGTAAGAAACCACAATCTACAACTCTAAGTACTCGCAAGAATGTTCCTCCTTTTCTTTTAACCTTCGAAATCTTCAACAAAAATGTGCATAACTGTATGGTTGACTCAGGAGCATCGTCAAATGTGATGCCTTGGTTAGTCTGCCAAAAGATTAACGCTGAAGTAGAACCATCTTCTTTGAAAATCACACAGCTTGATCGAACAGATGTTAAAGTTATGGGTGAGATAAAAAATGTATTGATTATATTATCGTCTAACCCTAAGGTTCATCAAGTTATTGATATAATTGTGGTGGATATTCCAGAAGTGTATGGTATGTTTTTGAGCAGGGACTAGTCGGAGTAGCTACATGGTTACTTCGCAATGAACTGGTCTTAATTATGGCTTCCAGAAAACGGCAAGCCCGTCAAGATCAGGGTGAATCGTGAGCGTTACCTCAAGTTCACGGTAACAGACCTGAATGACCCCAATGAACCATATACATCTCCGACTCATTCACCTGAAGTCCAAGGGATGGACACCTACTTCAGAAATTTCATGGCTGAAATTTCACCTATCAACAATCTAGAACAACAGTCTGAGATCTTAACATGTATGCAACCAACAGCTTCTATCCAACAATCCTGTGATCCCGATAAAAATCAAATTTGGTCTTTATATTTCGACGATTCCAAGTCTAAAGAAGGAGCTAGTGCAGGCTGCGTCATTATCAATCCGGCAGGTAATAAAACATTATTGGCTTGTAGATTAGAATTTGAATGCACTAACAACATTGCAGAATATGAGGCTTTGTTACAAGGTCTCAGAAAAGCCTTAGACATGCACATTCAAAATCTAATTGTATTCGGTGACTCTGAGATAGTGGTCAGGCAGGTGAGAAATTCCATACATTGTCTTTCCCCGCATCTCAAATGTTACCAGTCTGAGGTATGGAGTTTAATCAACATATTTTCTTCTTTTAATATAAATTCCATTCCTAGATCAAATAATGCCGAAGCAGATCTACTCGCTAATGTTGCCTCTAAACTTCTTCTTGTAGAGGGCTTATCTCCAAACGCATTCTCCGTGGAGCTATTGTTTCGACCATCTGTCCCTGACAATATCATGAACTGGAGAGTATTTGATGATGATCAGTAGATCATTAAATTTCTGCACATGGAAGAAACCTTCCAAGGCGCTGTGATAGATGAATAAACACACGACGACAATTTGCATGACTTTACGGTAATACCTAATCCAAAACCTCCTGAAGCTCTATCGAACATGGTAAATCTCATACCCAAATCTGTTGCTAGATTAGAAAAGTTTTACGATTTTGAAGATAAATTTAAAAAGATGGTCAATTGTAAAACCAACAGTTCCTCATTGTCTTATGAAAAAGTCAATTTAGGAACTAGTGAAAACCCTCAGTGTATCAACTTAGGCTTGGGATGTTCTAAACAAGAAAAAGCTGCTTTTGTTAAATTATTTAAATAATTTAAGGATGTCTTTGCTTGGACTTACGAAGATCTTAAAACATTCGATCCCAATATTATACAACATGTCATCCCAATGAAGCCCCAAACCTTGCCTTTCCAACAGAAACTGAGGAAAATGCATCCTAAGCTTGAACCGACCGTACAAAAAGAATTGAATAAAATCCTAAGTTCTAAAATAATTTTTCCTGTTAGACACACTCAATGGGTATCCAACCTCATCCCAGTGCGGAAGAAAAATGGAGAAATCCGACTTATTGTCGATTTCCGGAACCTAAACATAGCGTCCGACAAAGATAATTATCCTGTCCCTCCCATGGAACAGATACTTCAACAAGTATCTGGTGTCGAGAGGCTACCTTTACTAGATGGTTTCTCTGGGTACAACCAAGTCTTGATGTCTCCGTCAGACCAATTAAAAACTACCTTCCGTACTCTGTGGGGCACTTATGCTTATCGAAAAATGCCCTTTGGATTGATTAACGTTGGTGCTACCTTTCAGAGAGCAATGGATATTGCTTTCCGAGGCTTGATCAATCACTCCATGGTAGTCTACCTAGATGATGTGACCGTTTATTCTAAAAATAAAGACGATCATCTAGGTCACCAACGAGCCATTCTGCTACGATGTCGTAAATACGATATCTCCTTTAATCCCAAGAAGTCCATCTTTACAGTAGAACAGGGTAAATTAATAGGATTCATTGTGTCTAGTGATGGAATGATTATTGACCCCGAGAGGACCCAAGTCATTGCTAAACTTCCCCCACCTTCAGCCAAGAAATCCATGCAGTCTTTCCTAGGCCAGATTAACTTCATGAGAAGATTTGTCCCCAGTTCCTCCGAAATGGTCAGGCCACTCCAAAACTTGATTAAGAAAGACACCCAATATCACTGGGGACCCACTGAAAACCAAGCTTTCAACGCTATAAAGAAGGCTATAATTGATGCTCCGTCTCTCATGAGCCCTGATTTCTCTAAATATTTTACACTCTATACTTTTGCCTCTGATCATTCCTATGCCGCAGTCCTAACTCAGAAGAATGCCGAGAACAACGAAGTACCCATCGACTTTATGAGATCTGCTTTGAAAGGTGCTGAACTTAATTACCCAGCAGTTGATCGGCAAGCCTACGTTGTCTTCAAGGCAGTTAAGCATTTCCGGTCTTATCTTTTGAAGTCAAGAACGAAGGTCATTGTCCCTTACCCTGTCGTTAGGAACTTGTTAGTGAAAAAAGAGTTAGGAGAGAAAAGAGCCAACTGGGTCACCTCCTTACAGGAGTATGACTTAGAAATCACTCTAGCTCAGATTGTGAGAGGCCAAGGGTTGTGTAAATTGGTAGTTGATTCGGAAACTGAACAAAAAGAATATAGTGATACGTCAATCCTAGAACAACGCGATCAGAGTTTGATTTGTTGTACACAAAACCTAGTGAGTCCTTGGTACGATGATATTAGACACTGTCTTCAACATGGATCAGCACCTCGTCACCTTGAACCTGCTAAGAGAATAGCTTTGAGACTAAAGTCTGCCTCCTTTCATCTAATTAACGGTATATTGTTTCGTCAGAATTTTGATGGCGTACTGATGCGTTGTCTTGAAAAGGACGAAGCAGAAAAAATCTTGCTTGAGTTGCATGCAGGAGAAGTTGGTGGTCACTTCAGTGGCGATACCACTGCTCATAAAGTCATAAGAGCCGGTTATTACTGGCCAACTCTTTTTAGAGACGCCCACACCTTGTGTCGAAAATGCATCATTTGTCAGAAAGCATCAGGGTGATTGCAAAAACCAGCCTTCCCCTTGCAGCTCGTTACAATCGATTCTCCTTTCCAGCAATGGGGCCTTGATATCATTGGTCCTATTAACCCTCCATCCTCACAACAACAAAAGTATATTGTGACAGCCACTGATTACTTTACTCGATGGTCTGAAGCTACCACGCTAAGAACTGCTAATACAAGTCAGGTGATCACCTTTCTGAATTCGAATATCATCACCTGTTTTGGCATACGTGATTGTTTAGTCTTTGATAACACTTCATACTTTTCCTCTCTTGAGATGAGTGAGTTTGCCTTAGTAAAAGGAATAAAATTGAAGTACTCCACTAGTTATTACCCTTAGGGCAACGACTTAGCAGAATCAACAAACAAGAACTTGATCAAGATTATCAAGAGAACCATGGTTGAAAATCACAAGAACTGGCACAACGCACTGCTTAATGCACTGTGGGATGATAGAGTAACACCCAAAGCCACTATAGGTAATTCCCCCTTTTTCCTTGTTTATGGTAGAGAATCCATTTTTCCACCTCATATTCTTCTTCCTTCGCTTCAATTGTCACAAAAGATTCAAGAGGAAGAATGCCCCCCTTTAGAAAGCCGTATTAACGCTTTGATGAAGTTAGAAGAAGTAAGAATCCAAGCCAAGTTTAAATTGGATCACCATCAACAACTGATTAAAAGCTGGTTCGATTCTAATTCTGCTTCTGATAGAAATTTTGAAGTAGGCGATCTCGTCTTAAAGTGGGACAAATCACACGAAGGGAAGGGTGAACACACTAAATTTCAAAATTTGTGGCTTGGGCCATTTTTGATTGCTGAAAAGTTGGTTCCTAGTTCCTTTCATTTGCAGAATCTTGAAGGACAGCCTAACACCTACCCAATGAATGGCCAAGCCCTGAAAAGATACTTTGCCTGATTTCTATCCTTGTATATTATGTAAATATTTCCTTTTGTTTTCGTTTTGATTTTGATTTGATTGATCAGTTTGGTGTGTTTTGTGAAACATATGCATGCCTGTGCACTGAGCCATTCAGACAAAGACTATAAGAAAATATCTTCGCTGAAATAACTTCTGAGAAATTGTACATACATCAGTGATATATTTCTGAAAATGATACATATGTTGGAAAATTTTGTTTGAAAGAATTTTACTAATTTCAATCTCTGAGTGAAGTTTGTCATGATCATCTTTATCTTTTTACGTTGTCCATTTTCCGTAAAGGAATGACTCAAATGGATGTTTCCCTACCCAAGTAAGTTGTTTTAGAAATAAAACATTTCTGGAGCTGCATAAAGGACAGTAATAAAAAAATTTATGATGAGGTCTGAAAAAATATGACAAAATATCAAGATTTTTCAACGTCACCCCGCTCAGCTATCTATAAAAGAAAAAAAAAATAAAAAATATTAATAAGAGTTGTGGGAAGTGTTTGTAAACCCATCGGGATATTGAACAGGTCCGTTGGCAGCGGGTAAATGCAAGCATGGCGCCAAGACAACTTCGTCGGGGTACTGAACAGGCCTACTGGCAGTGAAGCAATGTCGGGTAAATGAAAATCTAAAAAAGAAAAGAAACCTCTTTAATGTCCTTTATCCCAATCTAGAACTTCTTGGCAGGATACAGATATCCGAGTGGGTTAAATGGAAACCATGTCGAGGCTATGGACGCCTGCTGGCAGCAGTGGCCATGCCAACAATATTGAAGATTTTATCATAAAAATCATGATTTGCTGATCTTAAAGACTGTTCTTGGTTTGCATCTTTTGAAACATCACTGGAAAAGATAGTTGAGGATGATGTTAGTACGATTTTCTGGTTGTTGTTTTAAGTCAAATTTTTATTTGTTGTCCTGATCTGAATTCATTTCTTTTGACAGAGATAACTGCTTCTCCCAGCGTGTCTCCATTGTTGGCAGCCAATTCATTTTTTTAATTGCCCTAAAAAAGCTGCCTACACCTCTTATCTTCTAAACGACAAATCATCGTCGCATTGTGCAACTAGACATTTGTTTCATTTTTGCGACAATTGCAATTTGGTTTCGATTCAGTTTTCACAACTGAAAGTGTGAAAACCCCTCCATCGTTGTTTGGACTGTCGTCGTCTTTTATTAATTTTCTGAAAGGCACCTTACCATTGGTTTATCACATGACTACAAAGGTTCTTTCAAACTATGTCCCTTGACCTACTCTTACTTTGATTGCGCATTTGGATTTATTTGATTAATAAGCCATTGAGCATGCAAATTTATTGGTTACATTTGATTCTATGAAGGTCATGATTGATATTAGTTTTATGTGATATGATCCTTATTGTTTTGAGCTCTTGACTTATCGATTTTATAAAACCATTTGTCATAATGTTTTATAAAACATTGCTTATCTATTTTTCTATGAGCACATGATCAATATATGAGTTTCGATGTCATGTTGAAAGGCAAAGGTTTGAAGTTATGAAACCCCGATCGGGTAAACTTTTGGTTTGATAGTCTGAATTTATGCAATGGCACAATTGGATTAACATTGGTTTAAACGTTTTTGATTTAATGATTAATACGATGGTGCGTTGGTTAATGTTGGATTTCATGTCGGATTGAACTATACACTTGGCACATGAATATAACATATGGTTTTGGTTCTACATTTGATCGATGGCACATTGATATGGTTAAACACCGATTTGGGTTGGCCGATTAATGTGTTTTAAACATTATGATTACTGATGGAACATCGTTGTACCCAGTCATTAATACACTGCATGGCGGTGATAATCCCACCACCTTCACACGCATTACATTGATTCATTCCCCTTTGAGCGCTTGCAGATGTTAAGCCCTATCGTTTTTCTCCTGCGTTTTGTATTGTTCAAACCAAACCCTACCATGCACAGAAGCCATGGCTCCTATAGTAAGGGCCGAGCCCAACGGTGTCAAGCACTGCTGATGTTTGATGGCACTTGTAGCGACTTGGAGAAATTCGATGGTTATAACCCTATCGTGGCTCGGCAATTTGCGTTATCATTCGATGGCTGCCGAGCCAAAATTGGGGATGTGCAACTGGATATTAATGAGCAATTTCTTAGCTCGGCAATCAGCCTGCCTGCTACAGGACAGAAGTGGTCTAAAAATTGTAAATTGGAAGATGTCCCGTGGACATTGCTCTTCCAATCTCGAATGGTGAAACCCTGCGACAAAGGATGGCCTGCAAAAATGTTAAAACAACACTGGCACGACCTGCTAATGATAATCATGCAATTCATTACTTGCGAGGGCAGGTACGGGTTCGTTTTCTTGTTTCACCTTCATCTATTGATGGTTTTTATGGGTTTTGAACTCAATGTACCTCACTACCTTCATAGAAGTCTGTTTAAGATGGCGAAGAGGTACAAGCGCAGCCAGGCCGATACCAGTCTCTTCCATTTGGGGTTAATTAAAATGATTATGGTTTATGAGTTGGGGCTACGTCATGACTGTTGGGGTGATTTTCTCAGTCATAATGGATTTGAAGAGTCAAGCCCACCACAGGTTGATAAACCTGTGGTGAGCGAAAGAAAACCTTTTCCCCCTGTGCCTTACAGTGTTTTGCTACCCAAACCTCTATCCGAACCACCTACGAACTTGCCCATGTCTGTGACCAAACAGGTCGAAATTTCTAAGCCCACAGCCAAACAGCCTAAAGCTAAAGCTAGTGCTAATTCTAAAGGCAAGAAAAATGCTCGGTTAATCTCTCGCATGGCGAGAAATAAACCGAAACCCTCTGCCAATCCTGAGCCTATCATGGTTAGCGAAGATTCTGATTCAGAGATTGAACGTTTTCTCGCAAACGAGTATCCTTACTCAGAAG
>ML791056.1:696628-713241 GCA_009831015.1 Picea engelmannii
ATCAACTTACAATCAATGTTGAGACCGGCCACCGTTCCTTGATCCTGATCCTGGGCTCCTCCTCTTCTTTGTCCTCCAACTGCTTTGCGTTAATTCTCCTTAGGATTGAGGAAAGGCTAAAGGGTTGGGACAAATGGATTCGAAAATTGGGCAAAGTTTCTTCGCTATAATTTTCCTCTTCCAAATGGTACCCCTACCCCTTCTTTTATAGGCTAGAAGGAGCTAGGGTTTTGGATGAACTCTCGGCCATGCATGGCTGGGAGTTTCAGTTAACTGACCCATAGTTTTTTGTCCCGTCGGCAACTTTCCTATTTTTGTGCTTTGTTAGGTAAACTCAGGCTGTAGTAGGCCTACCAGCATTCAAACGCGTGCAGTAGTGGGTTAGGGCGCGTGTGACTTAACCCAAAAGGATTTTCAAAGAGGTTTCTCAGCAGATGTTTTGGCAATGAAGGGATATGAGTTGGCCTGATGCCAGGTAAGCATGTGTGGTGCAATTTAGGGTTATAACAGATTCCTCCTAATGTGTGAGGTCAGAAGAGCATCTGATGGCAGAAATACATTACCAATCTTTTACCAATCTGTACTGATATGCTGAACGAGTGAGCCCAAGAATCAGGAATCAGGAGGTGTCGTCTGCAAAATAACAAATGTCTCACCGAGGTGGGCATACCCATGCTCAGGATAAAATAGATCCATGGATACCAATCAAATACACTGTAGATCCATGTCAAATAACTATAAAGAGTAGCCGCGAATAATACACAATGGAGCTACATCTCGAAATCAGAAAGATATACATATAAAGTATCCATCTCCCATAAGCTGATTCGGCCTGATGGCTGTACTTCAGAGCTCGAGCAACAACTTCAAAATCTTCTAAACTCGGGTAGGAGTGTAATATGAGTGTACGAATGCACTACCCAGAGGTCTTCGATGGCTCATCGGTTATGGACTTGATAATCTTGATGATCGGACTGAAGGCTTCAGTGATTTCGAACAAGGACTTGGTTGGACGTTCAGGATGGCCAGGTATGCGGACAAGAGACATATTGCAGAGGGGTCGACTTAGGCTTAGTGACAAACTTCCCTTGGGCAATAGCATGACAAGTGATAAGACTCAAGTAGCATATATGTTAATCATAAGTTTACGAAGAAGGAGGCAACACAAACTCTCCATATGTTTGGAAGAGTAACCAAACGGTGGAGGACACAACTCTATATAGAGAGAATAAGCTTCCTAAGGTCGTACTACATCCCATAGTCTGATAATCAAATAGACAGATGTGTTTTATCCAAGGGCGGCTTATTATGCTGCCAATAAAGAAAATACTTTTCCCATCCTCTTTTTGGGGTATATTTGATTTTTTTTTGTTCTTTTTGATAGTTTTTGAAAAAGAATAAAGGAATATTACGTTACAATGGAGGAACGAGTACGGAAAACATACAAGCTCAAGGCACAAGGACAAGATTGATGTTCTAGGAAATGATACTCGAAAAAAATCCTCCAGTGGCCAAAGGTGTTAAGACGTTGCAACAAACTGTTACAAGGCTGATGGGTAAGGTATGCAAATGCGGTTGATAGAACACATAATGGTAACGTCCTTCGATGTAAGTTTAACTAGCCCAGAGAAGGGAAGCTCAGTGGTTTTTCATATTTAGAGAGTCTGAAAAAGCATAAAAGGAGACTCCAGTGGTGTACCTTTTTCGACAATAGTCTAGTCGGTTCGAAAAAGGGGTAAACCAGTACTGATTAGACGTCAATTCAAAACCGTTTTAACGAGTGTGACAAGGAAGAGATCACTCGGCCATTTTTTCAATTTTAAGGAGTCTGAAAAAAGCTTAACTATGGACTCTGTCAGGAATGTTCTTCTGGACCATTTTAATGAGTGTGAAAGAATAAGTTCACTTGGCGATCTTTTCAATTTTAGGGAGTCTGAAAATATCTTAACTATGGACTCCGGGGGGGGTTTGTTTTTCATAAATTGAGTCCCTCAGGCCCAAAAAAGGAATAAAATTACACCTAAGGATACTCTTCTAAAGAATGGGAATTCAATAGAGTTTTCCTTTATTCGTACAGTTGACCGTCCAGACCGAAAAAGGGGTAAACTACCGTCGGACAGACGTGACTTCAAATTTCAATTTAACGAGCGTGAAAGGTCACAAGATTGCTCAAAAATCTTTTCATGTTTAGAGGGTCTGAAAAGGGCTTAAAAGGAGACCCATTTAAGGAACGTTCTTCTGGACCAATTTAACGAGTGTGAAGAAACAAGGTCACTCGACAATCTTTTCATATTTAAGGAGTCTGAAAAGGGCTTAAAGAAGACTCTACAATGGTTACTTTTCTCAGTTAATCTGGACGAGATCGAAAAGCATAAATGCAGTCTCTCCGGATGTTGCTTTCGGATCTCAAAGTGATCTTGAAAAACAACAAAGTTAGCTCATGATAGACTCTTGGTGGGTCGATGCCTGACATCTTTTCGCGGGAGTTGTATGCTCCGACGAAAACATTGTCTATGACGCCAAGGGTTCTGGAGATATTGATAGGTATCGTTTCAGCAATGGTTTCCATATTACCCTCAGCATAGATATTGTGTGTAGCTAAGGGATTAGTATGAAAAGACCTATCTCCAGTCATAGTCACGGTGAATTCTCCTACTTTGATTCGACTTAACTTTGGGAGGAAATATGATCTGTGATGAAGATCTTCCCAAGGTTTGTCCGAACTAGTCATTGCTTCAATTACTGCCTTGTTAGAGGGAAAGACTAAGTCTAACAAATCGATGTTGGCGAGAGAACCCTGAGCCCAAATAGGCTCTAACAGTGGATCTAACTCTTGTGCAGGAGTTGGATCAGTGTTAACTGAAGCTTGTTGGACTAAAGAGTATGCTACTTCAGCGACGGAAAAGGGCATGGACATATCCGAGTGCCCTGTCTCATCCATCATGGCCGATGGGGAATGAAGAATCCAAGGGTCCTCCAAGTAAGTCGTGCGGAACGACGAAACTTGAAAAATCTCAACCTTATGGTGATTTGATATAAACTTGACATCATCATGAGGAGGTGGGTAATCGAAGGTACCCATCAAGTATGGGCACAAACCAACTCCTACGTTAACGACACCTAGTTGAGGATTATCAATCATGGGAGCCGTGGATGCCCCTAAAGCTGGGTCAGGTCTAGAGAAGTACAATTGATCGATGGTCACTATCCAGCCTTCATGTGGAAACAACAAGACTCAGAAAACTGTAGCAACCACAGCTTTCATAGCATAAGTCCAACTCTGACCTAACAAGAGGTTATAGTTGAGGGGAGCATCGACTACCTCTACCTCGACACACATGGTCTTCCCTCCTAACTGCACAGGGAAAGAAGGAATGATGCAATGTGGTCAGAAAGAATGACCGTTGAACGTAGTGAGGAGAGTAGGTGATGGAGACAAAGCGGGCTGACCAATGGCCTTCCAACATGCTAACGACATAATGCATGTCGAGGCACCCTCGTCGACCACCATGCGGAAAATATTCCGTGTAAAAGTTTTCGTGGGATGAGCCACTACTATCTGAAATGCAACATGGTAAGGCACATGAGGTTTTAAGTCGGTCATATATAACATGATGGTACCCGGATTACAAGTCTCAGTAGAGCCCAAAGCAGTTAACAAGGCTTTCCTCTAATCAGGGCAACTTTGGAGGACCTCCAAAGAAGACATCGCACAAGGGGTTTTTGATAAATCCTCCACCGCAGGGTAATTTTGGGCGGCCCTTGCGTTTGGGTTGTGAGAAGATTTCTTAAATGCACCCTTTGGAATGCGTGTCATTATTTCTCCCAACATCTTCTCGATCTATAGAGGAAGAGATGGGAGGTTGGCTTCTTTTCCCTTCTTGGAAGTGCTTGGTTGACTATAGGCATGTGCTCTAGTTGATAGAAAAGCATCACCTTTCACCATATATACATTTGTGGGGTTATTCGAAGATGGAGGGGGTCCTTGACTGCCCCCTTTCGTGCTTGTATAGGCTTGAGTTAAATTTTTCCCATGCTGAAAGGAATTAGTCAACATGGCTTGTTGTTGCTGTGTGACAAACTTTTGGGCCTCTGCAAGTCGAGGAAAAATATGGGTCGGGTGGTATTCCGCACACAAGTTGCATGGATACCTTGCCTTCCATTTTTTCATAGTGCCCTTGCCAGCATTATCAGTGGGTTTTTTCTCCCCCTTACCCTTCTTGTGTTGTTTTTTCTTCCCTTCAGGCTGCTGAGTGGCCTTTGGGTTAGTTGACTGCACAGAGTGTACATCTGACATTTGAGTAGGAGGAGTAGCCAAAGCAGTAGTATGGATGGCCACTAAGTGTTGTATAGATAACTGTTGCATTTTTTTTGTCAATTGCTCAGCGGGCTTGGTTTGGGCTGAACCAACAATACCATCGACATGTGGTCCCGCTCTCTGTCTAGTTTTATCCAGTATAGATCATGGTGCATCTGGTAGGATGTTGTATAATAAACCAGACTGAGAATAGATGAGCTCAAACTGTTGAGCCCTCATGATGGCATCTTCTTCGGAGAAAACCCCAGAAGTTGCGACATCTTTGGATAATTGTGGGACCAGAGACTTAAGGAACCACTCTAGCAGGAATGATGGTGGGACTGGTACTTTAATTAGAATCTTTCTGTGTCTCCACTCTCGGATATGATCAGAGATATGGTCAGCTGTTGTCTGTTCGAAATTAGCAAGAATATTTGTGCCAACGTCGTATCTCACAGGTAACTGGAAATGGTTAAGGAAGGCCATCGCCAGCTCACCAAAAGAAGAGTATCGTGAGTGATCGAGCTCGATGTACCATTTCGCAGCACTCCCGATAAGAGTGCATTGAAACAATCGCAACTGGACGGAGTCATCTTTCAATGGGTTAGATGAACACCAAAGATGGAAGGTAGTCACGTGATCACCTGGATCTTTGTTAGGCTTGGCCTCGAAATTCAGAATGTCCAAAGGCAACTTTGTTGGCATAGGAGTCCAATGTGGATCGTGACAAATAGGATCATTTAACAACCTTGTCAAATCTGGCAAGTATAACGTTGCCAGGAATGGTAGTTCGGGCTGCTGCTGATAGCCTGGGAAAAAGGGTCCTGGAGTTTGACTGGCACCAGGTTGCTAGGAAAAGTTTGGCTGCTGGCCCGGATTCTGGTAGAAACCATGGCCCTGACCAGCATAAGGATTTTTCATCTGTGGAGACATCATTAGCTGATTCCCCATAAAGGACATAGGATGGTGGGCATTCATCATGTTTGATGGAATTTGGGAAGGATTACCCCATGCCGGTCCTGATGGAAGATGCATGGAAGTCTGTCCAGGGTTCCATTGACTGTGGAAAGAATTACCCCAGAACGACATTCCAGAGGAGGGAACGGATCCTTGTCCCGAGTTCCAAAGTCCTGCTATATGTGCCCCTGACACATGAATAGTACCCTGTGCTGGAGTAGACTGTCCAAAAATGGGAGTGCCCCCAGACGGGAAAGCTGTGGATGCGAAAGTGTTGTTACCAAATGTCTCGTTCCAAACAAATGGTGACGAACCTACCGACAGAGTTTGCGCAGGTGTTCCTTGAATCCTAACTCCAAATGAACTAGTGTGTGCAGGCTGCCCGACGGACTGTTGATGCAGACCCCCAAGCGAAGGGGATGAAGGAGAGATATGACCTCCAGCGTAAGGAAAAGCGTTAAAAGGGACAGGAATTCCCCCAAGTTGACCTTGCAGGGGAGCGTTAGAGCTCCCTGCCCCCAGACCCAAAGTTTGTAAAGTGGATTGAGTGAGTGCAGGACTTGTACCCGAGCTAGGCATAGCGTATGAGAACGGAGGGCTTGTCGTACTAGGTGTGAAGGGATTTGTGGCCGCCATGATAGATGGGATCGGTCCACTGTATGACGTAGTTACGGTCGAGACCATGGTGGCTTGGACCGACAACGACAAGTTAGGAGATGCTTCTCCTGTGGTAGCAATGGTGGTGGGAATGGAATAATTCGCAGAGGAAGTAACATCGTTTGTTTCCATAGCTGCGTAAGTCATTGACAGGCGTTCGTAAAATAGGATTGGTACACTGACCAATGGCCAAGTATCAGTGGTTGGGGTTTCAACCGAGCCAATATTAGTGGTTTATTCCTCCGGGAGTTGTTCGGGCTCAATGGTTTGTAACCCGATTGCTTCGAAAGACCCTTGTTGGTCTAGCTTTCGCCTCAATGGTGGCGGGGGTGGCTCCAGTATAACCGACGGTAGGCCCAAAATCCTTCATGACCGGTGGAGCTCGGGATCCTCCACTGTGTGAGAAGATCCAAGACACGCTAAGGTATTCTACATGTTCAAACAGTAACACACACTAAAAAAGAAGCCCCTAAGAGATAAGACAAGCAATCACTAACTATTTTGAAGAACAGTTACAACAACCAACACCAGAGCAACTTACCGGTGCAAGTGCAACTCGAATACTGAAGCACCCTCCGGGTATACTCTACAAAGCGTGGCCCGATGTTTGTCCTAGGTACCGAGGTATACCCTCGCAGTCACCTGTGTATGTCCCTAAAAATATTGGCAACTAGTTTGCCAGCACGCGAACAGTCACCAGGCAGGTACAGTCGATAGTCGGGTAGACCACAATGAGCAGGGTATCAAGCCCGAAACCTATCAAGGGTATCGAGAGAAAATGGTCCGGAAGACAACTGAGGACCTCAAACAGATTTGAGACCCATGAAGCCCCGTGGCAAATGCAAACGATGGAATCCCACAACAAGTCCTCGATATGTGTTCTCCACTACGCTTGGTCCGGATTGGGAGGGGTTATCTCCGCTACCTTTCCTTACGTGACCTCGTGTTTATCCCCTGTGTTAGAGGGGGGTTCCAGATAAATTCCACGTAACTGGACTTCTACACTCCCTATCACAGACGCCAATGTTTGAGTTTGAGTGGCCTTGGAGAGTTTCCTCTCCAACCTAATCCAAGGCCCTAGTCGTGAACTAGTTATGAACCCTACAAACAAAAAAGTCTAATAGATTTTAAATTAGCGTTTCTTTTATGGGATTTTTTACGTCACGGGATATGAAGGTGAAACTGATGATGTGTAAAGATTCAAAGAAAAAAATGAATGAAAAAGCTGGAAACAAAAGACTTTTACTAAATGAAAAAATCAACAACGTTTCACAAAGAAAGACTTTTTTTTTCTTTTCAATTTTTCTAAGATTTCATGCAGCAAACATAAAGGAATTTCACTCAATATGCAAGCTACTTATGCTCTAAATGCACAGCAAAAAATTATGAACAAAAAGACTTCTTCCTAGCTATTGATGCAGAAACACAATCTTCAAACAAAGAAGAAAATGAAAAGATTTTTTTTCTCTCTTTTTTTATTTTATTTACGTGCAAATCAAGCAACAAAGGGAAAATACCGACAAGCCTAAAACCAAGAAAAATGAAATTCTGGATTAAAGCACAGATCACAAAGAATCAAAGAAAAGACACACAACGACAATCAAGAAAGAAAAGACTCTTGTGCTTGTCTAAAAACCATAAAATATTTTTTTTTCCTTTTTATCTTTTCTATCAATTATCAACTAAGAAAAAGCAGGCTAAGGGTAAGCTGACCTAACCTACTGACTGTTCAACCTCAGACTTAAACACATGAGAGCACTACTTCTCACCAAAAGAGGGGATGACTGCCCCACCTTGATAAAAAAGCATCCTGTCAAGCACGCTACTGTCACTGAAATAGCACGCGTGCAAACGCGTGCTGAGCTACAATAGATCGCGTGTACCCGTGGGCTGCACTTGCACAGGCTGCGTGTATGTCTAAAATCTAAGAAAAAAATGAACAAAGGAAGCCCAGACCAGGAAGAGGCCTCTGGTATTGATAACCAGGGTCTCTTGAAGACTTGGATGCTTCCTTCAACAGAAAAGAAAAATAATTGCAAAGAATAATAAAACGCAATAAAGAAAACTGAGACAAGACTATGAACCAGCAAGACTCAGACAGGATCTAGAAAGCCCCCTGAGAATGTCTAATTCTGACAGGGAAGAGGAGAACTGCCTCTCAATCTTTCTGACTCCTACACACTACTGAAACCTCTACAGCTAGTGTTCAAACGTAGGCTGTAAGAGGTTAGGGAGCGGGTACATGCATGCAGGCCTTTTGCAGGCCGCGTGTACCTCTATGTGTCCTGATAATTACCATCAAGCAACAGTCAAGGAAAAAATGGTATAAAGAACCAGGTTCCCTACTAGCTCTGACCTAATAGAAAACAAACAGGAAAAGAAACAGAAAATCCAATCCTTTAAACTACCCAAAAACCTCAACTAAATCCGGAAAACCCTAAAGAGTATCTTCCCCAGTATGGTCGCCAACTCTGTTGTTGGGAAAAATACCCTACGGACTAGCAAAATAGGGTCAGACTTGCATGCAGATTATGACCGTAAAGAAATCACTTTTAACCTACCACCCAAAACTTAAAACCCCTCTTTCACATACAAGCATGGAAAGGAACTACTAACCTTTTTACTGATGTTTGATGTAGATCCTTCGTTGCGATTTTGCCTACTTGCTTGTGTTGCTCCTTCCAAAGACAATCCTTCAATCAAGACAAACCACTACGCATGCATGCTACTTTTCTACTTGAGGGTTAGAAATTAAGCATAAATTAAACAAATCCTAGATAACTCATTCATTGGGACGGGAAAAGTATTCTTTTATTATTTTCAAAATGAATCCTGATCCTGATAACCGTTCCTTGATCATGATCCTAGGCTCCTCCTCTTCTTTGTCCTCCAACTGCTTTGCGTTAATTCTCGTTAGGCTTGAGGAAAGCCTAAAGGGTTGGGACAAATGGATTCGGCAATTGGGCAGAGTTTCTTCGCTATAATTTTCCTCCTCCAAATAGTACCCCTACCCCTTCTTTTATAGGCTAGAAGGAGCTAGGGTTTTGGACGAACTCTCGGCCATGCATGGCTGGGAGTTTCAGTTAACTAACCCATAGCTTTTTGTCCCATTGGAAAATTTCCTGTCTTTGTGCTTTGTTAGGTAAACACGGGTTGTGTTAGGCCTGCCAGCGTTCAAACGCGTGCAGTAGTGGGTTAGGGCACGTGTGACTTAACCCAAAAGGATTTTCAAAGAGGTTTCTCAACAGATGTTTTGGCAATGAAGGGCTATGAGTTGGCCTGATGCGAGATAAGCAGGTGTGGTGCAATTTAGGGTTATAATAGATGCCCCCTAATGTGTGAGGTCAGAAGAGCATCTGATGGCCGAAATACATTACCAATATTTTACCAATCTGTACTGATATGCTGAATGAGTGAGCCCAAGAATCAGGAATCAGGAGGTGCCATATGAAAAATAACAAATGTCTCACCGAGGCGGGCATACCTATGCTCGGGATAAAATAGAACCATGGCTACCAATCAAATAAACTGTAGATCCATGTTAAATAACTATAAAGAGTAGCCGCGAATAATACACAGCGGAGCTACATCTCAAAATCAGAAAGATATACATATAAAGTATCCATCTCCCAGAAGCTGATTCAGCCTGATGGTTGTACTTCAGAGCTCGAGCAACAACTTCAAAATATTCTAAACTCAGGTAGGAGTGTAATATGAGTGTACAAATGCACTACCCAGAGGTCTTCGACGGCTCATCGGTTATGGACTTGATAATCTTGATGATCGGACTGAAGGCTTTAGTGATTTTGAACAAGGACTTGATTGGACGTTCAGGATGGACGGGTATGCGGACAAGAGACATATTGCAGAGGGGCCGACTCAGGCTTAGTAAAAAAAATTCCCTTGGATAATAGCACGACAAGTGATAAGACTCAGGCAATATATATGTTAATCATAAGTCTACAAAGCAGGAGGCAACACAAACTCTCCATATGTTTGGAAGAGTAACCAAACGGTGGAGGACACAACTCTATATAGCGAGAATAAGATTCCTAAGGTCGTACTGCATCCCATAGTCTGATAATCAAACGGAAAGATGTGCTTTATCCAAGGGCGACTTATTATGCTTCCAATAAAGAAAATACTTTTCCCATCCTCTTTTTGGGGTATATTTGATTTTTTTTTGTTCTTTTTGATATTTTTTGAAAAAGAATAAATGAATATTACGTTACAATGGAGGAACGAGTACGACAAACATACAAGCTCAAGGCACAAGGACAAGACTAATGTTCTGGGAAATGATACTCGAAAAAAATCCTCCAGTGGCCAAAGGTGTTAAGATGCCGCAACAAACTGTTACAAGGCTGATGGGTAAGGTATGCAAATGCGGTTGATAGAACACACAATGGTAACGTCCTTCGATGTAAGTTTAATGAGCCCAGAGAAGGGAAGCTCAGTGGTTTTTCATATTTAGAGAGTCTGAAAAAGCATAAAAGGAGACTCTAGTGGTGTACCTTTTTCGACAATAGTCTAGTCGGTTTGAAAAAGGGGTAAACCAGCACCGATTAGACGTCAATTCAAAACCATTTTAACGAGTGTGACAAGGACAAGATCACTCGGCCATTTTTTCAATTTTAAGGAGTCTAATAAAAGCTTAACTATGGACTCCGTCAGGAATTTTCTTCTGGACCATTTTAACGAGTGTGAAAGAATAAGGTCACTTGGCAATCTTTTCAATTTTAGGGAGTCTGAAAAGAGCTTAACTATGGACTCCGGGGGGGGTTTCTTTTTCATAAATTGAGTCCCTCAAGCCCAAAAAAGGAATAAAATACCCTACGGACTAGCAAACTAGGTTCAGACTTGCATGTAGATTATGACCGTAAAGATCTCACTTTTAACCTACCACCCAAAACTTAAAACCCCTCTTTCACATACATGCATGGAAAGGAACTACTAACCTTTTTACTGATGTTTGGTGTAGATCCTCCGTTGCGGTTTTTCCCGCTTGCTTGCGTTGCTCCTTCCAAAGACAATCCTGCAATCAAGACAAACCACTATGCATGCATGCTACTTTTCTACTTGAGGGTTATAAATTAAGCATAAATTAAACAAATCGTTGATAACTCATGCATTGGGAGGGGAAAAGTATTCTTTTATTATTTTGCAAAATGAATCAATTTACAATCAATGTTGAGACCGACCACCGTTCATTGATCCTGATCCTGGGCTCCTCCTCTTCTTTGTCCTCCAACTGCTTTGCGTTAATTCTCCTTAGGCTTGAGGAAAGGCTAAAGGGTTGGGACAAATGGATTCGGCAATTGGGCAAAGTTTCTTCGCTATAATTTTCATCTTCCAAATGGTACCCCTACCCCTTCTTTTATAGGCTAGAAGGAGCTAGGGTTTTGGATGAACTCTCGGCCATGCATGGCTGGGAGTTTCAGTTAACTGACCCATAGATTTTTGTCCCATCGGCAACTTTCCTGTTTTTGTGCTTTGTTAGGTAAACGCAGGCTGTAGTAGGCCTGTCAGCATTCAAACGCGTGCAGTAGTGGGTTAGGGCGCGTGTGACTTAACCCAAAAGGATTTTAAAAGAGGTTTCTCAGCAGATGTTTTGGCAATGAAGGGATATGAGTTGGCCTGATGCCAGGTAAGCACGTGTGGTGCAATTTAGGGTTATAACACTCCCCCATTACATGTTGATTAGAACAACATAAACGAGTTTAATTTAATCTCTTTTCGGACTCATCTAAAATGGAAAATATTATCGAGTGATTTTTCCCTTTCACACTCGTTAAATTGGATTTGAAAGGTCATGAGTCTTAGTTAAGCTCTTTTCCGACTCGTTATCAAAAAGTGAAAATATCGCCGAGTGATTTGTCCCTTTCACACTCGTTAAATTGAATTTGAAAGGTCATGAGTCTTAGTTAAGCTCTTTTTTGACTCGTTATCAAAAAGTGAAAAGATTTCCAAGTGAACTTGTCTTTTTCACACTCGTAAATTGGTTTTGAAAATATGTCTATTTGGCATAAGTTTATCCCTTTTTCACACCAGGTAGACTAAAAGATATAAAAAGGATATTTTTTGGCATCAAGTTGTGATTGCATCTCATGCCCTTGCTTGCAGTATTGAGCCTATAGTCGATTCTCTCTTTGCATTATAAACCATTTTCCTCAACAGTTTTGCATCCTTAACTAAGAAGAGTCTTGTTTATATCCTTCACAATTTGACACCCTATACCTAGGAGGGAACATTCCCCTGAGTGTCCATCTCCTGCATGCACTTCCCTACATTTAGAATATATACATTCCACTAGTGGAACAAGTTTTTCTTACTTGTGACACTCGTTTCCTCCTCTATATCATAACATTCATTTGTTATGAAAAAACAAAAAAAGACAGGTGGGAAGGGAGTATTATCTTATATAGTCAACTGTCGTGTCGCCTTTGAACGGAGCACAAAGTTATTTGAGTCCATTCGTCATAATTTTGGGTTTAGCATGGCCTTAGGAAGCTGAGATCATTACAAAGTCTTCTCTACCGATTGGTTACTCTTCTAGTCTCTACAAAGAACTTCATTGATGCCTCCTGCATATCATGATTTTATCATTGGGTCCATGCTACCCGATTCCATCATATGTCTCATGATATTTTTCAAAGGAAGTATATCAACCTATGTTAGCTACTCCTCATAACTCTTGACTTTGCATGTCATCCATACCCTTAGTTTGTCTCAGAATCACATGATACTATAGTCCTATCATGCACCCTAGCCCTACTTTCATCATTGGTAGGTAACCTTGAACCCAACAGTCGACATTTCATCATTGGTCATTGACTGGGTGGTTTCCCTTGTGTTCTACGGCAGGACATCTATTCACACATTGGGATTCATGCAGTGTCTTGGATTCCATTAGCCTTATTGGTGGTTTCCTCGCCTTTGTCAACAATTTTCATCATTGGCTGCTATTTAGAGGGTCTTTTTTGTGTACCGCTTGCACTTGGCACACACGGAAGATACACAGGGTCGTTGGTTCTTGAACATGTTCTTTGCCCGATTCCCACCAAATCATGAAGCTCCTTCTTTGTACCTCCTTGTAACTGATGAGAGATTCCTTAATTCTCTCCTTTCAGTGGGTCTCTTTCCATCTACATCAACCCATTTATTCTGGAAACGAGACCCAGAGTCTTATGAGTACCTTGAGGCTTGCAGTCATCAGCGGTAGGCTCTCTCACCATTGATAGTTGGGAATAACTCAATGTCTCATGATCAATGGATTCTTCAGGTGTTTGACACTGAATCCTCTATTCACACTTGTAAGAATGTACTTAGTGCCTTGATACCTACTTTCATTATCAGTAGGTTGTCTCATGTTTGTTAACGGTATACATCAATGACTGGTAATCAAATGATTTCTCATTATGTTCGACCTCAAATATTTTATTCACATGATGTATACTTGTGCCTTTGGAAGATTGTGTAGAAGAATTGAAGACATCACTATGTGGCCACAACTTTCCTGAGTTGTTGCTTCCTTTTCATTGGACCAGTACCTATATGACTTCAATGATCATGGGAGATCAGATTGTACTCCATGGTATATAGATATCTTTAGATTGGTTTTGAGACTGGTTCTACTGGGCCTTGTTTGTGACCATGACAACTATTGGCATGTAACCGCATTTGTATTTTCCTATTAATGGCCACAGACACTTATTTGGTATATTTTCACATGGATCTGCATTGTATTTTTGGCATCCATGTATGCAAAGTTAGTGCAGAATGTAATGAGCGATTGAGTTCATCCAACTGGTTCTCTATCACTCCACTCTTGGGTTTTTTATAATGTAATTTCGCCATCGTAGATACTCCTCTGACCTCACACATTAGGGGGCATCTGTTAGAGAAATATTTTCCTCACCCTATGCAATATTGCAGAGAGGGCCTTATTCCATTCCCCCATGAAGACTTACTTTCCTTGATTGATAAATCCAGAGATAAAAATAAATATTTTTCCACTTGTACAGACCTTGCAAGCTATAAAACAAGCGTATATGCAGGCTGATCCACTACAGCCCATGTACATCAGGATTTGTGCCATAAAATCAAAATTAAATGTCAGGTTTTCATGCCATGACAGGAGATCTCTGGTCCTTGGCCTTCCATATACTGGAAATGTCCCGACTCGGCCCTTCAATTGCATTTTGAATGGTATAAAGAATCTAATTCTGAGCTATGGAAAAGGGGGAGAGAATTCAATTTTGAGAGAAAATTTACTTTGGAGAAATTATTTACTTCATATTGAGTCTGCATCCTTTTTTCCATTAAGTCTAAACACAGTGTTCAACCCCCAAGATCTTCCCTTATTGATGGAGAACCTATTTTTCTCCCTTATATGAGTCTGCCTTTGGTGGAGGCCTAGTTGGAAGGAAATTGGTTTCTTGGTTCTGAACCGTGCCAACATGGAAGTCTGTAATATTTTCACTTCTGCTGATCATTTATTAATAGAAATACTCCTTTCCTGTCCAATTGATATCGTGAAAATATATGAATTATTATCCATGGGCATGTTTGTTTTGTATATTAATGGATTATGATATATAATGTGCTAACCTTTTATATTATCACTATATTCTTGCTCTTCTTGTTTGTTGAGAACTTGTTGCAGGTATAAATATTTGGTTGAAGTGCTCAATGATGGACATCATCAAATGTTTGGATTAGGTAGGCCTCGTTCTTATCTCTCTTTCACATTGGTTTATATAGAATATGTTGGAATTGAGTCGATTTCTGCAGTCATACCTATCTGTTGTGGTTCACCCTAGCCATAGAGAGATTTTCCTCGTAACAGGGTGAGAGGGGAGACATTTCCCTTTCGTTCATATGCTATCATACGATTATTCATATCTTTCACTAGTTGTAGGAGGGATGACATGTCTGTCTGTTTAACTGATTCTCCCTGAGGAAGACCTATTATTTCAAGATTTTCTTTATACTCTAAACATGTATGCGGAGCGGAACTGAGGTTATCAATGGTTTTTTCCTCAAGCCTATGACAATAGGGGGAAGGTAATGCATTTTAGTAATGCATGAAAGTGGCTTGGTTCTGAGGTCGAATGAGTTTTGGGATTTGATTGTATAACTTAGTGAAACATAATTTGAATGACTTGATGGTCTCACCATTCTTATAAGTGATGTTATTGTACTCCCGTAACTTCTCAACTAGGATTTTAGATTTCCCATAGGTGGATTTGAAACAATAAACTAACGCCTCCCAAGTATATAGAATCTTAGGAGGAAGGTCAAAGAAATAGGCCGCAACCTTTCCTTCCAAGGAATTGACGAATAAGTGCATGCAAGTATCATTGTCATTGGCTCCTATGTTCTGACAAGAATTAGAAAATGCCACTAGGTGTTCATTTGTAGTGACATATTTATTCCTTGAAAACCTAGGAAGATGCTCTTTGAATTTAGGAAGTGGACGAGTAGCAGGTACTAGGTTAAGAGGAGAGGAAACATGCCACGGTGTGGTTGTGACATATTCTTCAAATTGAAAAAGCCCATACTTTTTAATGAATTTGGTGGGATTTGTGGTAGATTGGACAGGGATATGGTGGATATATAAGCTACCAATCACCGACGAAGATGACAACTGAGAGGAGGAATAACTTCCAGTGCCACCAAAGCCACCACTATATGCCATATTTTGGATGATAGGTAAGGGAGAGAAAAACGAACTATAAGAATCAGACAAAGTTCTCCTTAGAGAACTTTTTTGGGTTGATAAAAAAATGTTCCTTCTTCCTATTTCAACAATAGGATTAATTTTGGGTGATAAGCCTCTTCTGTTGGAAGATTGGTTGTTGCCATTGATGTCAACCCTTTTCATGGGTTTTGGACCGCAAGATTGATGAAGGTATTTGGACATGAAGGAAAATGCACATGTAGATAGAAGACCCATGGATGGATATTATACATCACGTTGTTTCCATTGGTATGTGGTACGTCCCGTGGATCCTCATGGTTGAGGAGAAATTAATTTTTGAAGATGACAAAGTGAATTGAAGAAGGAAGTACATGTAGGCCCTGAAGATAATTAAAGAAAAGAATTACAAAATAAGAAATTTTCAGGTCGGCCCTAATGTTAAAAGGAAGTGAAATAAATGGTAGAAACAAATATCATTATACATTCATTTGATACACAAGTCAAATTTCAGAGGAAATCAGAAGTAAAGAAGGCCAGATTTCAAGGGAGGATGAAGTCTTTTGGTGATGTGTTCTAAGGTGTTCCGAGTAAAATAGTCATAACTTCTTCATTGAGAATCCAAATGACGTCGGAAAAATTTCATTGGAAATAGTATGGAAGGTAGTTTCTTGTGTGTGAGTTTCAGAATCGGATGCTAAATATTGAGCATGGGGCATTCTGTACAAATTCGATCTCCTGAATAAACCAGAATTGAACAAGGTCTACCATTCTCTCTATAACTTCTTTTTGGGGAGGATTCAAGGAGTGAAGCTTGGAGGAGTTTCAGAGAATACATTTAGTAATATTATATACAGGTTCATAGTACTCCAAGAATTGAATAATTGTAGAAATTGAAGAAGTCTCAGGAAGCATTATCAGGTTCTATGTGATGATTGGTTGATGGTGATGATTTAATGTAAAGTTTTATTATCTCTCATATATTCTTGGGTGGAAGGAAGG
>ML791056.1:715593-726478 GCA_009831015.1 Picea engelmannii
GTATGTGGCACGTCACGTGGATCCTCATGGTTGAGGAGAAATGAATTTTTGAAGATGACAAAGTGAATTGAAGAAGGAAGTACATGTAGGCCCTGAAGATAATTAAAGAAAAGAATTACAAAATAAGAAATTGTCAGGTCGACACTAATGTTAAAAAGAAGTGACATAAATGGTATAAATAAATATCATTATACATTCATTTGATACACAAGTCAAATTTCAAAGGAAATCAGAAGTAAAGAAGGTCGAATTTCAAGGGAGGATGAAGACTTTTGGTGATGTGTTCTAAGGTGTTCCGGGTAAAACAATCATAATTTATTCATCGAGAATCAAAATGATGTGGGACGAAGTTCATTGGAAAGAGTACGGAAGGCAGTTTCTTGTGTGTAAGTTTCAGAATCCGATGTTAAATATTGAGTGCAGGGCATTCTATACAAGTTTGGTCTCCTGAATAAACCAGAATTGAACAAGGTCTACCATTCTCTCTATAACTTCTTTTTGGGGAGGATTCAAGAATGAAAATTGGAGGAGTTCCAGAGAATACATTTAGTAATATTATCTAGAGTATCAAAGTACTCCAAGAATTGAATAATTGTAGAAATTGAAGAAGTTTCAGGAAGCATTATCAAGTTCTATGTGATGATTGGTTGATGGTGATGATTTAATGTAAATTTTTATTATCTCTCATATATTCTTGGGTGGAAGGAAGGGGAAACGATGGAGAGTTCAACTCTCTCTTGATATTGGAGGATTTTATCTTCCTCTTGGAGGTCTATCCCTCCCTTTACATTTGGAAGTTGTAGCTACCTTTGGAATTCATTACTTCCCTTGAACAATAACTATTGATTATTTCTCATATATTGTGCATGGTGTATTGTAGTGTATTGGTGTAACTATTATGCTATTGTTCATTTCTCATTGGATATAATTGAATGGTTTAAGTATAAGTTGAAAAAGGTTTTAAATTGTACTTGATACTGATTCACCCCCCTCTCAGTATCAACATATTATTCTCCTAGAAACACGAGAGTCTAAGGACATGAAAGGAAGGCCAAAGTTGAAGGAACAAGAAGGTTATTGCTGATTTCTAGGATGTCTACATCTAACTTCCCAACATGATTGGGCACTAATCTCATTCAATTGTTTCCCATGAACTATTAAACTCAACTCGAGTATTGGCAGTGTCTAAAATGGTGTTATACAAATTCAAAGCAATGTTGGTCTAATCTTGAAGACTAACCTCAATATTGGGCTGCCTCACAATAGGCACGGTCATTAATAAATAAAACCATCAAAGAATCAATATCAGAAAAATAGATGTATTCAATGCTAATAAAGCATAAAAATTAACCAGAGAGATATTGAAGATCTCCCTAGTATGGTCGCCAAATAAATGTTGAGGAAAAGATATAATATGAACTTACTCAAGCATTTTTAGATCTTGCTTGGCTAAATCAAGATAGAAGGGAATATCACCATATATTTATAGCCATCAAAATTGGTATCCTAATTCACAAGTATTGTTGTCAAGTGCTTAGGCTGTTTTTTTTTATAAATAAAATCTTTCTGAAAAATTCATTATTTATGTAATTTTATGAACACAAGAGATGCTGAAATAAATATAGAGACAGAAGTAAAGACACCAAGTCAATAATCAAAACAGATGAGACATAAAGAAATCATTTATTTCATTCCAATTCATCAAAGAATCGTTCTCTTTACAAAATTTTCTGAGGAATTTTTGTACCAAAGTCAAACTCAAACTTCCTGGATGAAACATACAAAAGGAATTCTAACAAAAAATAAAAAACTGAACTTTAAAAGATGGATTGACTTGCCATAGATTTTTTTCCCACTCGATTCTACACAATATCCTTTGTCAGTCATAAAATCTAATTCACAAACAAGCAAGTCTACAGAGACTATCAAATATAGATCAACACCTCTGAAAAATAAGTGTTTGAATGATGTAATTCAACTTTGAATCTTCTTGTCTACAATAGGACCCTGCTATCATAAAAAAGCATTAGGATTCTAATGAATTAAGGAATGAATGAAAACTGAATTGTCTCAACAAAACTCAAAGAACAAACCTTAGTATGCTTCTCCTTCTATTTTCCTCTTGTTCCCCCATTTCCTTTTTCCTTTAAGCAAATTAGAATTGGTTGTTGTAGTTGAACTACTTCCTTAGTTAAATTAACTAAAAATCAACCAACTTTTTAGTTAAGGGGGAAAAGTAATAAAATCATACTAAGGTTTTAAATAAATAATAACTAGTAGGTGGGACCCCTTGTGACTCCCTTTAGTTCTTTAACAATCATAACACAACTAGTTAACCAAACAAAACATCCCTCCTTGTGAATTCCATCATTACATTCATATTTTGAAAATTTATATCAATGATAATTGAAATTATTTCCAAAATATATTACCCATATATCCAAAAAAATAGTGTGTTGTCCAAAATTTCAAAAGTCAACTATTCTCAATAATTAATAAATAAAAACTTAAAATCCATATTTTCTACTCTAGGATGCAATCTTTCCCTTGATGTTGTTGTCACCTTTTGATCTCTCTGAATTTTCCTTAGGCTATGTGGAGCCTTTAGGCCTAATCTCACTTATCACATGAGAGAAATCATCTCTCAAATGCATGTTGGAAGACACAGATTTATCAGAGTCATTTGATGGTGAGGAAGGGGAAACAATGGATTTTCCTTTGTCAGGAGCATGGTGGGACTCTATTTTTAACCTTATGCTTGCATGGGAAGACTATACTGGTGAGTGGACATGGGCAACTTGGACAATTTGATTGATAGGTGGAGGAGCAAGTAGAGACAAGTTAGGCCAGCCACCATGTTGGGAGACTGTCGGGTGGACAATCTTTTTCCATCCATAATTTTTGGGGACTTTGGGTTGCATTGAGACATGAGGAGGCATTTGGATACCAGGGACCCATGGCGCTTGTAAGGGAGGCCTTACAGGCCTAGTTTGGACCACTCTTTGCCCAATCTAGTTAAACAATCCAACTTGAAATAACTGGCCTAACTCTTGTGAGTCTACATCAAAGTGTATAGAGAATCTTGGCCTTCTAGGGACCCTGTTCCAATTTCCTCTACCTCGATTACCCTGGCCATGGATAACTCTATTGAAAAATCTCATTCCTGTATGCATAATTGATTAGAAAATAGTTTCTTTAACAACCATACATGAAAACTCTTTTAAATATGAAATAAAATTTGGCTTAGCAACATATCAGACTCATGCAATCCAATCCATACAAATTTTTTAGTAATTGTCAATGAGAAGGGGGTGAACAAGGGTTATGGGATATGTGAGGGGTTGTAGTGAGTGAAAAATATTAAAATGAGGGGGGAAAAGATCATGATTACTGCTCACAGACATCAAAAAATCAACTGTATCGTAAACCAAAAGAATATATCATTGCAATTCATCCATGTGATCCCTTAACTGTTATAATACATAACTTATTTTAACTATAATTAAATTTTAGGAAAAGGGAGTGGATAGTGAATATGGGAAGGCGAGGGGAGTTATAATGAGTGAAAAGTAAAATAATGGTAGGGAAAAAGAGCGAATATTGTTCGAAAAACCAATTAAGTAATCCATAAAAATAGTTTTGTATTCAATACAACTATTCCGGCACCAATTAAACAATTACTTTGGCCAATTTAACAATTACTATGTGTTAAAACTTGTTCACTGTCGACATTCAATTTCCTTAAAAAAAATTCGATTAACATAGAACAATCATACTCAGAATTGTCATGACTTTCACCCATCTTGTTACGAGAATTTTGTTTCTTTTTGTTTACTTCCCTTTCATACTTAAAACAAAATCCAAGGAACACACAGTCATATTGTTTCAACTCTGTTCAACATAAAAAAAAAAACATCAAACACTGCCCATAAATTTAATTTCACAAATCAAACATAGACACAGGTCTTTCCTTAGTTGAACAGACTTGTTAAAAACATGCACGATTTCATTCCTTTGACAAATTTGACAATTAAATTTTCAATGAAACCATAATACTAAAACCCTGTTCTCATCTTTGATGGTGCAATAAAACAAAATGATGCATGATGTCCATAAATCATACATAGTATACATCCAAGACATAATTATCAACTCTTCAACTTGCAATAATATCGACTGGGACAAATTAAACACACAAAAAACACTAAATATTTTTTATACAATGCTATAGGAACCCACAGACCATTGCATAACACAAAGAGGCATCTCTGTGACTATACATATCCAATTACTCCCAATCAAACCATTTAAAACAATGTTGAGTTATCAATTTAACTGTCACAACAAAAGGAGGTAGTGACTGTATGCCCATTATCATTTCCAATTACAACTCTCCAATCGACTCGATCAAACAGAGATGAGCCAACAATCAAAGGCACTTCCAATATTACTTAACCAACTTATGACAGTCAATAAGATGCACGATAGGGTGCGACTAGTTTATTTTATCAAAATTGGGCTCTGTAACTAATGAACAAAATAAGCAAGGGTTCGCTCGGTGGAACCAAACACAGGGAGTTCGGAGGTCAACCATATCAACAGTAGGTGAGAGATTTCAAGACAAGCACGGTGGAACCATAAGACTTATAACCAGTATCTTGCAATATAGGGTGACAATTCGACACTAGGTAGGGTAGACCATGATGCTGAGGAGCAGAGGTTTCTTACTAGCCAGTAATTAACACCAAGAACACACAAAGGCATAACCCTCGCAATTTTCCCCAAAAGCCAAATAATGTTGATAGAAATGATGAGCCTAGGTAGTACCAACAACCTTAAATCATGCTTCTTGGCATAATAGCCACCCATAACCAACTGTGTGGATACCAATAACGTAAAATGATCCCACGAACAGGTGGAAAACGATATGTAGTGACCAAAAGGTGTTTCAAATCATACACAACAACCCGATAGCACCAGATACGACTGGGTGTGGTTACAATAACTATGAGGATATGGCCAACAAGTCCAAATAGAATGAAACCCTCCAACAAAAACCTATAAATACAACAGAGATCCACCACGTCTTCCACTACACAGAACAACCAATGAAATCGCAACTTCAACCACTGATTTTTCCATTTGAAACAAATAACACAAACAACCATTCCACAGAAACACCATGTGTTTACACAGTTGCCAACCTCAAGAAAACACATACCAACACATTATCGAGCCAACATTCATTTCATACATAGAGCGAATTCATGGATGGGAGAAAAAAACCATACTTGTAACCAAATGGCCTTAAAAATGCGAGCTTGGTCGAGCAGTTCCTTCCACACCTAAATCTCAGAGCTTAACCACAGAAAAAACCAAATGAAAAATAACCATGCTAGGGTGATGCACAATGGGAGAAGTATGAAGAGACATGCATTTACTTCATGTCGCTTCCATCCTCTATCTCATTCAATTACATAGTACACGACAACCAACCAACCATTAATCCATGCATCGAAACTTGCACACATTGCTTGACAATTGCGCCACCCAATCCATATTAACCATTGTCAAAACATACTATAACATATATCACATGCATCCAATCTAACTCAATATAAATCATATAGCCACTAACATTTCTAGTTAGGACTAACATAATTTCCTTTAATTTCAAATGCATATAGTATAACATGGTATAGCATAGTGTAGCATAGTTCCCTTTTCTTGGATTTATTCCATATCTCTTTTGTCTCTTTCTATAACTAACATGTGTCTTGTGCAGGTGTAATCATGTGATGAATCATGGCTACAATAGCAATGTAATTACACTGAACATAATCCATTCATAACATGGAATTTAGAGCTTAGAGAAACGAAATCAACACATAAAATTCATTATCCATCTGCAATTATGTCGCAAATAAAATCAATACTTCATCATCAATCATGTAGAACCATGTAAGCAATGTCGAACAGTAGCATACATGTGTAATAATAACTTTATCAAATCCTATAATCTACAAGGGGGTCCCACCTACTAGTATTAGATATCATTAGCTTAGTTTAAATAATAGGCTTTAGCAATACTTTGAGGGAGAAATCCTCGTTGCGATTTTTATCATCAACACATCACTCCCCCTGGAAACATGCCTCTGTGCTCTCTCTCCAAGAATCTAACTATTTATCTTGCAACAGATGAATATCTCCCTCTTTGACATCAATGGCAAAGGTAACTTCCCGTCTGGGGCTTCTCCCCCTAATTGAACTATCCTTGGGGTTTGTCCCCCTTACTGAACTCTTCCTGAAACTGCTCCCCCAACTTGAAATTTCCTATTTATGGTGCTTCCTCATGTAAATCTAATACATATATGATAATCATTCAAAATCATTCATTTTGGAGTAGAAATTACCTTGAGTCTCTGGCGAAGTTACTTAAAAGATTTCCTTGGAAGCGGTTTTGTGAAGATATCTACAATGTGTTCTTTTGTTCCAACATATTCAACTCTAATTTTCTTCTATGCAACCTGTTCTTGTAGAAATTCATACTTGATTGGAATTTACTTCTTCTTGGAGTGCATCAATGGATTCTTTGATATACTAATAGCGATTGTATTATCAAAATATATTGGAATTGGCTCATCATACTCAAACTATATATCTTTCATAGTTTGTTTCATCCATAGAACCTATGTACAACATGTTGTTTCTGCAATATACTTTTCTTCGGCTGTAGACAATGATACAGATGACTATTTCTTTCTTAGACAAGATACCAAACAGTGACCCAAGTAGAACGTTGCTCCACTGGTGCTTCTCCATTCATCAATGCAACCTACCCAATTTGCATCTATGTAGGCAATAAGTGATAAATCCTCTCCTTTCGGATACCATAATCCAAACTCTTATGTACCCTTGAGATATCTGAATATCCTCTTTACTGCTAGAACATGTGATTCCTTTGGTGCTTCTTGAAATCGTGCCACCTGTCCAACTGCCTACATTACATTTGGTCTAGATTTTGTCACATAAAGTAAGCTTCCAATAATTAACCTATATTGCCTCTGATTTGTAGACTTTGAATCATCATATTTGCTCAACTTGCAACTAGTTTGGATAGGAGTATTAACTACTTTGCAATCTTCCATTCTGAACCTCTTTAAAATTTCTCTGATATACTTAGTTTGATAAATAAAAGTTCCTTGGTTGCTTTGACATATCTGAAGACCCATAAAGAAGGATCGTTCTCTAAGTAATGACATTTCAAATTCATTCTACATATCCTTTGCAAATTTCTGTCTTAACCTATCATCATCACTTCCAAAAATAATATCATCAACATAAACTTCAATTAATAAAATACTATCTTGAGTTACCTTGATGTAGAGGTTTTTTTTTGCATTTCCTTTTATGAACCCTACTTGTTGTAGATATCTATCCAGTCTAGAATACCATGCTATGGGAGCCTGTTTTAGAACATACAAGGATTTCTTCAACCTGCACACATAATCTTTGTTCTCTAACATCTGAAATCCTTCTGGTTTCTCAATGTAGACTTCTTCTTTAAGTTCTCCATTCAGAAAGGATTATTTCACGTCCATCTGATACACTTTAATATTCTTGGAACATGCATAAGCTAGGATCAATCAGATTGCTTCCATTATGGAAACTAGGGAAAACGTCTCTTCAAATTCGATACCTTCAACCTATATGTATCCTTCACATACCAATCTATTTTTGTTCCTCATAACATGTCCATCTTCATTCAATTTATTTTATAAGACCAACTTTCTGTCTGTCACATTCTTGTACCTTGGTATTGCAATGAATTCCTAAGTGCCATTCTTCTCTATTTGATCCAACTCTTCATTCATGGCCTTTTCCCAAAATTTATCCTTCCTAGCTTCTTCAAAACTTTTTGGTTCAATTGAAGATAAGAGTGCAAGGTGCAATTGTTCTGGTGAGCAAATTCTTCTTCTAGTCTCAATTCCTGTATCTTTGTTCCCGATAATCTGATTTGAAGGATGATTCTTCTGTATTTGTTTTCTAGGTGTCTTTAGAGGTACTTTTTGTACTTTCTCTTCTACTTATATTTGATCTTCTTCATCTTCCCCTTCTGCTTCTTCTTCTTTGTAAACCTATTCCACTAATTCTTTTTCTTCTTCCTTTAAATTTTGTCCACCTGCTTCATCAACTGTTACATTGATGCTTTATAGAACTTTGTTGAGCCTTAGATTATAACACTTGTATGATTTCCTTGTACTTGAGTAACCAACAAGTATTCCTTGTCCACACGAGAATCAAACTTTCCTATTCTGCCATCTTCTCTTTTGATGTAGCATATGCTTTCGAAAAATCTAAAGTGATTCACATTTGTTGGTCTTCCTTTCCATAGCTCATAGGGCGTTTTTGTTGGAAATATTTAACAGGTAGCATGTGCTTTTCATTGATGGCAAGTACAACAATGAAGATGGCATGGGTGCAGGAAGAATGTACAAAGGATTGTTGGCATGTTTTACAGGCAGCATAGACTTGTCATTGATGGCAAGTACAGTAGTGGATATGGTAGGATAAGAAGGATAAAAATCCCTTGGGGATTCAGACGTGAAATCTCAGGAGGAACAGCGTTGAAGAAAACGCGCGCAACAAAGGCAAAGCTCAAAGTACAGGAATTTGCAAAAGAGAAGGAAGACAGAGATCCACAACCACAGGATCTCATTCAAATTTCCCGAAAGAACGAGGGTCGTCAGATCAGACAGAAGCTGTACGAGGTTTACCATCGGGAAAAACCAAGGTGAAATCCCGACATAATCAGGACCGTCTATTTGGAAGGACGCGTGGCAGTGATCGAGCGCCACCGGGAGAAGCTCGATAGGAGGACATGTCTCAGCCGTCAGATCCTAGCGCAGGGACCCGACCACCGTTGAATCAATGAGAACCTGCAAGGTCTTAAAAGGGAGTGAAGGTTTGGCTACGGTCATGAGGATAATGGTCATATGGACCTGGAGCGTAGTCATCGGAGTTTCGAGGATCGCGAGTTGGATATGTCAAAGTTCCTTGACAATGAAAACCCCGAAATCGTGATATGATCTCAACCGTTAAATCAAGAATTAGATCTGGTCTGTTGATTTCCTTCATCGGAGAATCGGGGATCACGATTTCAATATGCAAAGAACACTTGACAACGAAAACCCTGAAATCGCGATATGCGATTTCACGAGTTAATCACAGCCGTTGGATAACAAGTGATCTAGACCGTCGATCCAACACACGTCAACAAATCACGTCAGATAGGGACATGTGGCACATCCAGGTAATGATAGGTGTCAGGCAGATTCAACACTTCAGGCTTATGTAAGTCACGAATCAGAGTGACACGTGGCAGGATCTAACACGTGGAAAACCACATGTGACGTCAGCAGAGGCATCGGCAATCACGACTTTGAAATACCAAAATCACTTGACATCAAGAACCCAGAAATCGCGATATGTGATTTCGCAATTTAATCGCAGCCGTAAATTTAGAAGTGATTTGGACCGTTGATTATATGCATGGAGTATCGGGGATTGGGACTTTGGAATGACAAAGTCACTTGACATCAGAAACCCCGATTTCGCGATTTAATCGCAGCCGTAAATTTAGAAGTAATCTGGACCGTTGATTATCTGCATGGGGCATCGGCAATCGGGACTTTGAAATGACAAAGTCACTTGATATCGAAAGTCTCGAAATCTCGAAGGTATCGTGATCGTCCATATGAGGGACAGGTGTCAAAGATCAAGGCGCCGTCGGCATTTTATTCATCGGGAAATCGGGGATTCCGTTGACAAGAGTTTTGTGCAAGTCAGAATCATGATCCGCGAAACCCCGATGAGTGGGGGCCAGATGTCAGAATAGCAGTGAAGGAGGATGGTGGCATAGTGGAGGCCAGCTGTCAGAGATAAGGATGCGATCACGGGTAACGGTCACATGGACCAGGGCTCAGCCAGGAGGGCTGAAGCACATCGCGAATCGGGAAATCGTGACTCCCGTGGACATAAACTTTATGTCATCGAAACTACCGAAATCGCGATATATGAAATCCCGATTTGATCTGAACCGTTGGATCAAGAAATGATTGGAGGGCTACTGAGGCACGACATAGTGAGTTCGACTGTTAGAGAGAAGACGAAGAGTCTCAATTACTAGAGAGGCTGAGGAATCTCAGCATAACACCCAGTGATGCTGAACGTGTTTGAAAAGGGCCAGAGAAGCTGAAGAGTTACCATGAGTATCAGGCAGAGCACTCGAGAGGTGGAGAACATGGGCACGGTGTGAGCATGAGAGTGTGGCACACATTGCATGCACAAGGTGCACATAAACTATAAGTACAGAGTGCAGAGAAGAGATGAGGTTGTTGTTGCCATTGTTGTTAGAATTCTTGTGGTTGCTGTGTAGAAGGATTGAAGTGTGAGCAAGGAGGTAGAGCACGGGAGTAGAAATACACAGCAGAGGAAGGTTGCATGAAAGGGACATGATGCAGAGAGTATAAATGGAGAAGAACAGAAAGTGCAAGGAGGGTGCAGAAGACACTGATGCAGACAGGGTAGAGCAGTGCAACAGAACAACGACAAGACTGGTAAGCCATTGAATAACTTTATTGCATTGTAATGAGTTTAAGTTACGAAGATTAATATTATAGGGAGGTTGGGAGGTGCTCGGGATGACTTTTGTCCTCAGAGGTTCAAGTGGGTGCTTGAATACAGGGAGTTGTAGCTTCCATCTGGTTGCAGCCAGAGAAACTAGGGTGGCAGGGTGGTGCAAGGGAGAACTCTTGTTCTCTGTTATACAGGTTGGTGCCTGTATGATTGGAAGTTGGTGCTTCCATCCAGTTGGTGCTGGAAA
>ML791057.1:0-19563 GCA_009831015.1 Picea engelmannii
AAATATGTCTGCAATTTGTTCTTTTGACTTGCAAAACTCTAAATAGATTTCTTTTTTATTTACCAATTCTCTGATAAAATGATACCTTGTATCAATATGTTTGGTTTTCTTGTGAAACACATGATTATTTGATAACATAATGGCTAAATTGTTGTCACAAAATATTTTTTGGTTCCTTTTGTTCCTGCAACAAATATTTAACATTCTTCTCATCCAAACTGCTTGAAAAGTTGTGCTTGTAGTTGCAACGTACTCAGCTTCTACTGAAGAAAGAATCACAAATGGTTTCTTCCTTGACTCCCATGACACTATACCTGTTTCAAAATGAAATGTGTACCCATAGATACTTTTCCTTTCATCTATGTTGCCTCCACAATCACTGTTAGTGTATCCAATAAGTTTGAAATCTTCTGAAGTAGAATACCTTATACCTAAATCTTTTGTTACATTCACATATCTCAAAATTCTCTTTCCTTCCTTCCAATGGGATTCTTTTGGTTTTTCCATGAACCTTGAAATCAGGCTCACTCCATACATAATATCAGGTATTGTTGTTGTTAGATACATAAGACTGCCTACTAGTCTTTTAAACAGTGTGGGATTTACCTTGGATCTTTCATCTTCTTTGCTTAACTTCAATCCTATTATGACAAGTGTTGGGGTTGCTTTGTGTTAGTGTTCTATAATAGGTCATGCCAATTGGAGTTCAATATGCACTTTTTCATGTTCGAAGAGTCATGCCTTGGCCCTAAAATACCATGGCATTCCTTGTCTCAGAGCATTAGTGTTCTTTTTTAAGTATGTGAAGTCATATGTTGAGTCCTTAATCATGTACATGGGTAATTTAGCCATTGGGTCCAAATTTGGGTTAAGGAGTCCAAAATGTCATAGTTGGAGGTCATTTGATGTGTACATAAGGTTAAATTTATCAAATATTCATTATACATGTCAATTTTAAATTCGTTGCACAACCTCCTACGTTGCGCACCTCTTAAACCATTCACATGTCCTATTAAAATATATTTGAGGTGGTTTGATGTGATATTTGAGTTCAAATTAGTCCATTCTTATGTTATACCCATTGCATGTTGATCCCGCTTGAGAAGACCACAAATCACCACGTGTTGCGCAAAGTCTTGTAGGTGCAGTTGCGCAACGAATAGAGGATCATGACATTTAGTTTTGTTTGAAGGTTTTGACATATTGGTATGAAAAATTCCATGAGTGCATTAGTATTATTAGGTGGTACCAATGTTTCATTTAAAGCTTCTTTTTGCAGTCCTAAGATGTACTAGGGTTTTGAATCTTAGGTAATAAAATCAATGCTTGGGAGAAAAATAAGTGTTTTAGAGATGTTGGATCATGTTATTACATGTTGTTTAGATAGAAAAAGGCATCCAAAATTAAAACTTGACCCAAACTTAAAGAAACAAGATGAAAAGGAAGTTGTTGTGCAAAGTGTGCAGGGCATGCTGTGCAAATTATGGAAATGATTGTTTTAGCAGTCAACTTCAAGATTGGTTTCTGAACAACTGGACACAATTTTTTAGAAACCAAGAGATTATTTTTTCAAGCACGGACCAAATAACAGAAACCTCTCTCATATTTGAAACATGCGTCATATTTTTGTATATTGGAATAAATCTTTAGAGCCTATTTTTCCAGATTTAAGCATTTAATGATTTCCTGTTTTAGTCATCATCTTTGGGTGCATATTCCAAGAATCTGGAGAAGAATTTTTGAAAACCCAAAGAGTTTTTTGTCAATAACATACCCAATAAAAAAAAAACTCTCTTAGTGTTTTCACATATATCATGGTTTGGAAGATATGAAATGATCTTTGAGGATTATTTTCCATAATTCCGCCAAGCCAGAATTCTTGTAGGTTACTGTTGCACAACAACCTTACTGCACAACTATGACAGAGTGTCTAGAATGTGTCCAGATCATCATGGAAAGGTCATAAGAGGTGCCAAGTCATATTCAATGAGAACCAAGGTCAAATATCACCATATCAGGGATTCAAACACCTTTTTTTTCAAGTGATCATGATGCAATTAATGAGTCAATGTTGACTCCTTCCTTGTAGCAGTTTGTTGAAGATTGTGTTGCTAAAATATATGTAACTATAGCTAATCTTAGGATAGTCTTTGAATTCGATTTTGGAAAGTTAGAAATCATTTTTGTATATATTTGATGGAGCTACATCAACTCAGGATTGGCAATTGTGTAAGAAAAAGATTATTGAATACATTTTGTAAAATTTATCTAATATTAATGAAATTTGTTGGATCAGAAGTCCCTTAAATTTGACTCTAGAGATACATGTGATTGTGTTTTTTTATGCATGTGATCCTACATTTTTAGTCTTGTAGTTTAAGTTCATCTATGTGATATATCTTCTTCTTTATGTTTATGTCAATTATATGTATCAAAATTCATATGTATCTGATGCTCTGTTGCATGTATTTTTAGTTGTCTTTATGTTGTAGTCACCTTGGGATTCATCCTTGATATATGCCATAAGGAGTTATTTGTTTTCTTTATAATCTTCAATCTACAATGATATCTAATTGGCCTAAAGTATTTCTTTCTATATTTCCTCTGATCAGTCACCTTTAAATTCACCAAGTGCCAGTAAACCTTCATTGATTTTTGACCTTTCAGTGACTCCATTTCCCAGTGGACTTTATGTCCACATTGCCACCAACTCTATAAATTTAATCTTTCCTCAGATATCTATCCTTTGGATGAATTTCCAAATCAATCCTTTCAATGATTGATTTGAAGATAGAGATCCCTCTCTAGTTGGAAGGGTTAGATTTCAACCTCAAGTTGGTTTGTGTTTACCTTTGTAATTTGATTCCTCGGCCAAAAGAAATTTATAGAGTGTTAACATTTTGGCATCGTTGTCGGGGATCAAAGGTGAAATTTTCCCGGGGAGAAGAATGACAACTCTCTAGAGATGATTATTGATGGTGAACAGTGGTTAGACACCAATAGGTTGTGTATCATTCATCGGGTGACTCCATTGTCAATGAGATCTAGAATTTAACGTTCCACTGGCGACTCTACTAGCTCAAGATAGATTCTCAATCCGTAAGGTATGCTCCTTTAAATCGTACGCATATTATGGGTTTTCCAAATCACATGCCTCGTGTAGATTGGAAAACATATCTACCAAAATTCAAGGATGAGAAATGCAATGATGTTACCTTGCATTTGGTTAAATTTCATATACATATACGAAAACTAAAGGTTGAATATCGTGAAGATTGTTTGATGAATATGTTTATGGAAACCTTAGAAGGAGAAGTGAGATCCTGGTATGAGAAGTTACCATCAGCTACTAGATCTTCTTTAAAATATTTTCACACAATATTCTTTGAGCATTTTAAAGAATCTTATTCATCTTTATGGTTGGTTCAAAACTATTGTGATCCTTTTAATAATTTCATTCAGCATTTAGAAATTTTTTATAGTGATGAGGAGTTTATGGATGATGAGATCATAGAGGCTTTTCATTAGAATAATTTTCAACCTTAAGAAGAAATAGTAGAGGACAACCACCATCATACTCATAAAAATTTCCGACAAACAATAGTTTCTCCTCTGGTTGAAAATGAAACAGATCAAGGCCATAATATTGAGATTGATCTTCTTACCCCTAGGAATGAAAAAGAAAATTCGCAGTCTTTAGAAATTCCAGAGAACATAGAGAGGGATATCAATGGTTTATCAAATGTTGAATCAACTCATTTTTTTCTTGAGTTATTTGTTCAAGAGAACATTGAAGAACTAATAGAGCTTGATAAATATAATGAGAATGAAACTAATTTTCTTATTTTAATTGAAAAACAAAATGATCTTCCTATTGAGTCCTATGAAGAGTCATTTTCATAAATTCCTCAGACACATATTGGAGTTGTTCCATTTGAATTTTTTCATGAGAATTCAAAGCTTTCCTTTGTGGAAGATATGAATGGATATTTTACCAAGCAAATGTTGTATTTTCTTTAGATGATGGTTGTGAATTTAATAATGAGAATAGAGAAGACATAGGTAATACTATTCATTGTTCAGAAAATTCTCTTCACAGTCAACAAAATGATAAACTTTATTATATAGAACCTACATCATTTAAAAATGAAGAGTATCACTTTCCTTTTGCTCATCAAGAAAAGGTAACGCTCCTTGAAGCTCTTATGGCTAGTGTGTTGCAAAAATCAGAGAATGAGAAATGTGCAATATTCCTGGAATTGTTCAGTGGATTTAGCTTCTCAAAATGGATAAATTTTGAATTTGAGTTCAGATTTCATGTTGGTTGGTCATCTCTCGTATTTTCTTTTTGTCTGAGTGGAATGAAAGAAAAAATAAGCCAAGTAACCATTTACTTGATTGGGTGCATTGGCATTTTTCTATCACTTGATCATCATTTGTATTCAGCAATGTAACAGTAGGGGAGTGTGCAAATAAGCTTGCAAGTCAAGCATTTTTCAGTTTGGGTTTTCAACAGTGTGTGTGTGTGTGTGTGTTTAGATTGTAGTAGTAGTATTCAACATTGAATTTTCAGCTTAGAGAAATGTACAGTTTTGTGTTTTTAGCTTTTGTAGAATAAGAAGGTTGCAGTTCATAGGTCTGGAATGAGTACAAGACACATGTTACATGTAGGTTAGGAGCAACCCAATGGACAAGGCTACTAGTCTACGGAATTATTTGTCACCCCACAAGGACGATTCCATCCCCATTGGAACCGATGTTAGTTTTCTATAATAGATCATTCTGAGTGGAATTAAATATCTAATTTTTCATGTCTGAAGAGTCATGCATTGGCCCTAAAAGACCATGGCATTCCTTGTCTCAGAGCATTAGTGTTCTTTTTTAATATTGGGAAGTAATATGTTGAGTCCTTAATCATGTACATGGTTCATTTAGCCATTAGGTCCAAAGTTGGGTTAAGGAGTCCAAAATTTCATAGTTGGAGGTCATTTGATGTGTACATAAGGTTAAATTGATCAAATCTTCATTCTACGTGTCAATTTGAAATTTGTTGCGCAACCTCCTAAATCATTAAGTTGTCCTCTTAAAATATATTTGAGGTGGTTTGATGTGATATTTGGGTTCAAATTAGTCCATTATTATGTTATACCCATTACATGTTGATCTTGCTCGAGAAGACCCCAAATCACCATGTGTTGCGTAAAGTCCTGTAGGTGCAGTTGCGCAGTGAATAGAGGATCATGGAAAAGGGTATGGAAAATTCCAGGTATAGTTTTGTTTGAAGGTTTTGATAGATTGGAAAATGGTACGAAAAATTCCATGATTGCATCAATATGCTTAGGTGGTACCATTGTTTCATTTAAAGCTTCTTTTTGCAGTCCTAAGATGTACTAGGGTTTTGAATCTTAGGTGATAAAATCAATGTCTGGGAGAAAAATAAGTGTTTCAGAGATGTTGGATAATGTTCTTATATGTTGTTTAGATAGAAAAAGGAATCCAACATTCAAAATTGAACCAAACTTAAAGAAACAAGATGAAAATGAAGTTGTTGTGCAAATTTGATGCACAAAGTTTATAGGGCATGTCACGCAAAGTCTAGAAATGATTGTTTTAGAATTCAACTTCAAGATCGGTTTCTGAACAACTGGAGAAGGTTTTTGAGAAACCCAAATATTATTTTTCCAAACACAGACAAAATAACAAAAACCTCTCTCAGATTTGCAACAAGTGTCACAGTTTGGGAGATTTGAATAAATCTTTACAACACATTTTTTCAAATTTAAACATTTAATGATTTCCTATTTTAGTCATCATCTTTGGGTGTGGATTCCGAGAATCTAGAAAGGAATTTTTGAAAACCCAAAGATTTTTTTGTCACAAAAAGATCCAATAACAAAAACCTCTCTCAATGTTTGCACGACTATCATGGTTTGGAAGATATGCAATTATCTTTGAGACATATTTTCCATATTTTTCCAAGCCAGATTTCCTGTAGGTTATTGTTGCACAAGTGTGACAGAGCATCCAGAATGCGTCCAAATCAGCATGGACATGTCAATAGAGGTGCCAAGTCATGTTCAACAAGAACCAAGGTCAAATATCACCATATCATGGATTCAAACACCTTTTTTGTCAAGTGGTTATGATGTAATTACTAAGTCAATGTTGACTCCTTCCTTGTAGCAGTTTGTTGAAGATTTTGATGCTAAAATATATGTAGTTGTAGATAATATTAGGATAGGAGTTGAATTCGAATTTGGAAAGTTAGAAACACATTTTTTTATATATTGGTTGGAGCTACATCAACTCAAGGTTGGAAAGTGTGTAAGGAAAATACTATTGAATATATTTTGTAAATTTTCTATGATATTAATGAAATTTGTTGGATCAGAAGTGCCTGAAATTTGACTCCAGAGATACATGTGATTGTGTTCTTTTATGCATGTGATACTACAGTTTTAGTCTTCTATTTTAAGTTCATATATGTGATATATCTTCTTCTTTATGTTAATGTGAACTATATGTATCCGAATTCATCTGTATATGATGCTATGTTGCATGTATTTTCAGTTGTCTTTCTACTATAATCACCTTAGGATCCATCCTTGATACATTCCCTAAGGGATTATTTGTTTTCTCTGTAATATTCAATCTACAACGATATCTAATTGTCCCAAAGGAGTGCTTTCTATATTTCCTCTGATCAATCACCTTTCAATTCACCAAGTGTCGAGTAAAACTTCATTGATTTCTGACCTTTTAGTGACTCCATTGCCCAATGGAATTTCTGTCCACATTTCCACCAACTCTATAAATTCAATCTTACCTCAAAGATCTAGCCTTTGAACGAATTTCCAAATCAATCCTTTCAGTGATTGTGTTACGGGGAACATCTCTCTATGCCATGGGGTAAACCAAAACAGACGGAAATGAATGCAAAAATAAACTCTATCTCAAGTATGATATATAAACAAATATGTTAACAAGACAAGATAAAGAGCCTACCTTGTCCAGACGTTCGATTAAGTCCACCGTTGAGCACATGACTCAAAGAAATACACGTGCAACTTGTCCTCAACAACCAAGAAACACAAGTCTATGGTGATAATATAAAAAGTTAGCACATTCAATAGCATAATCCATCAATATTCATAACAAATATGCCCATGGAATAACAATTTAAATATGTGCAAGACATTAATTAGACGAGAAAAGAGTATTTCTATTAAAATGTAATCAATAGAAGTGTATGAATTACAAACTTCTATGTCGACACGGTTCAGAACCGAGAAACTAAGTCCCTTCCAGCTGGGCATCCACCACTTCAATCATCCACCAAAGGCAAGCTCATATAAAAGAGACAATGAGGTTCTCAATCAAGTAGGGAAGATCTTGGGGGATGAACAATGTGTTCAGACTTAAGAGGATAAATGGATGCAGACTCAATATGAAGTGAATAATTCCTCTAGAGTAACTTTTCTCTCAAAGTTGCATTATTCTCCCCTTTTCCACTGCTTGGATAGGGCCCATTTATAGCCTTCAAATGGAACTAAAGGGGTGAGTAAGAACGTTTCCAAAGTATGGAAGGTCAAGGATCATGGATCTCGTGACGGGAGATGGAAACCCAACACCATTTTTTTTAATTTTGGGCACAAAACCTTATGTACACGGGTTGTAGTGATGCAACCCATGTATACGCATGTTGTATAACTATTATGGCATGTATATGTGGAAAAATATTATTTTTATCTCTGGGAAATGAAAAAAGGGACTTCAAGTATGCATAGGGAAATTGAAAAATACCTTTTGAGCAAATTTTCATAGGGTGAGGCAAATTTTGCTATAACAGATGCCCCCTAATGTGTGAATTCAGAGGAGTATCTGCGATGGCCAAAAAACATTATAATACCTAGAAGTGGAGTAATGGAGACCCAACTGGACGAACTAGTTTCTCATGAGAATATTACAATCTATACTGGCTTTGCACACATGGCTGCTAATTTGAATTACACTGCAGATCCATGTGAAAATATACCAAACAATTGTTCATGGCCATGAATAGGCAATACAAAGGTGGCTACACACCAAAGGATGTCATAGTCATGAGAAAGGCCCGGTAAAACTAGTATCAAAATCAATTTGAAGATATATGTATACAATGGAGTACAATATGATCTCCCATGGTCACTAAAGTCACATAGGTACTGGTCCAGTGAAAGATAGTAACAACTCAGGAAAGTTGTGACTATGAATTGGTGTCTTCATGTGTTCAACATGATCCGCCAAAGGTGAATTCTACATTATGTGAATAAATGAGTTGAGGTCGAACATAATGAGACTTTGTTTGATTACCGGTCATTAAGGTATATCGTTAACAAACGCGAGACAACCTACTGATAATGAAAGTAGGTATCAAGGCACCGAGTACATTCTTACAAGTGTGAATAAAGGGGTTGAGTCCGAACACTTGAAGAATCCATGGATCAAGAGAAAATTATGTATTCCAAAATTTTGATGGAGAGAGAACATGCCACTAATGACTGCAAGCCTTTAGGTACTCATAGGACTTTGGGTCTCATTTCTAGAATAGATGGGTTGAAGTCGATGGAAGGAGACCGATGAAAGGAGAGAATTGAGGCATCTCTCATCATTTAGCATGAGGTAAAAATCATGAGCTTGATGATTTGGAGGAAATCAGATGAAGAACATGCTCATGAACCAACGAACATGTGCGTCTTTCGCATCTGCTAGATGCAAGTAGTACACGAAAAAAGACCCTCTAAATAGAAACCAATAAGGAAACTATTGAAATAGGTGAGGAAACCGCCAATAAGGATAATGGAATCCAAGACACTACACAAATCCCAATGTGTTAATAGATTTATTGTTGTTGAACACAAGGTAAACCCCCCATTCAACGACCAATGATGAAATTTCAATTGTTGGGTTCAAGGTTACTTACCAATGATGAAGGTAGGAACAGGGTGCACGATAGGACTACAACTTCATGTAACTCTGAGACACATTGAGGGTATGGCCAACATGCAAATTAAAGAGTTCCGAGGAATGGCCGACACAGGTTGATAGACATCCTATGAACAAGAGCATGAGACATATGGAAGACTCTGGCAACATAGACTAAATGATGAAACTTTGTGATGCAGGAGGCACCAATCAAACTCTCCATAGGGACTGAAAGAGTAACCAGTCGGGGGAGTAAAATCTAAGTAACGAGGTCAACATCCTAAGGTCATGCTAAACCCAAAATTTTGATGACGAGTGGACTCAAAAGTTTGTGCTATGTTCAAAGGTGACACAACTGCTGCCAATATAAGATAATATTATTTTCCCACCCGTACTTTTTTATTTTTTCATAGTCAAATGAATGTTATGATACAGAGGAGGAAAAGAGTGTCGCAAGTAAGAAACTAATTCCAACAGTGGAACATACATATGCTCAATGCAAGGAGGTGCATGTAGGAGATGGACACTAGGGGGAATGTTTCCTCTTGGGTATAGGGTGTCAAGTTGCAAAGGATATAAATAAAGATTTGCTTGGTTGATGATGCAAACTACTGAGGTAATATGATTATAATGTGAAAGAGAGAACTGACAATAGGCTCAATATTGTAAGCAAGAGAATGAGATGTAATTACAACTTAATTCCAAAAAATGTCCTTTTTCATGAATTTAGTCTACTTGGTTTGAAAAAGAGGTAAAATTACACCAAATAGACGTCCTTTGAAATCCAATTTACGAGTGTGAAAGAGACAAGTTCACTTAGAAATTTTTTTCTCTTTTTGAGAGAGTCGGAAAAGAGCTTAAACCAGACTTGTTGGGAGTCCCTCTAGGTATAGGTCAGCATGCTTATGAGTAACAAATGAGATTCAAATGTAAATTCATGTATTGGCTATAAGGTACTCCCGGTCCTATGAACAAAAATATCTACATGGGCACCGAATGGGGCAGAGGATATAACTAGGGTACCCATGTTTGGTAAGTCTCTACCATTCAATAACGACTCATCTAGTTGCATAAAGAAGGTTCTGTGTTGCTACTAAATGGGTTCGTACCTAAGGAATATGAGTTGTAATCATATGATTATGCAAATGTGCATAATGGATTGATGACCTATCCTATATGTTGGTTGAAGAAAATACCTATCCAAAGTTACGAATGGGCGAAATGGTGCTAAAAACCACAAGAATCCCTAGATAAAACCACCAAAACCAACTCCATCCACTATTGTATTAGTCAATTAGGCAAAAATATTAAAAAAAAAACTATGCAAAGTGGGTAAAAGTTTTATATAACTAGTAAAATAAAAACAATTTTACTATACCATTTGTATTTTTTACCCAAATAGTGCATTTTGGACCAAATTGCCCCCAAATTTCAACTGTTGATAGTGGGAGATACGAGTGACAGAATCAAAAACCATCTGGATCAGGTAATTCATCTTGCTCCTCTCTTTATTTCTAGTGGATTAAAATTTGCAATTATGTCTCCTTTTATGATCATTTTAGGGTGCAACTTAGAAACTAGGGTATATGCGGGCTATAGATCATCGGGTCGCGTATACACATACCTATATGCGATTGTTTTCAAAACAACCAGTGTATAATAATCCCTATACACGACTGTGTAAACTGTAGCTCGTGTGCATGTCCATGGATAAGGTTTTTAAAATGTTACTAACTCAAAATGGTTTGAATATTGCAGGATGGTGCTAGAGTGGAGAGAAAGAGAGCATGAAGAGGTGGATGTTGGAGTGGAGAGAGATCAAGGGACCCAGATGGCTTTAAAAATATGTGGGCTATATAGGTTTTGGGATCTCAAAGGTATGAGGCCTCAAGTGAGACTTCTTCAACTGCTAGTGAACTATTGGGATCCAGATACTGAGACCTTCAACCTTGATGGACAATCATTAAGGATTGAACTTGAGGACATATACTTCTTGACAGGATTGTTGCATCAGGGTGAGGTGGTAAACCTCAAATATGGGGGAGATGGGAGTGGAATGAACATAGAGGATTACATAGACACTCATTGTATTGCGGGGACCGAGAAGGTAGGGAGCCAACTCTCAATCAGAGTGATCAATAATTTGAGTCTCAATATTTTTGTCCTAGTGTTGACACAAATCACAGGTTCAACCTCTTTGCACCAGGCATCGATGCCACTTATGATATATTCAGTGGAGTGCTTGCAACCCATGGTTTATGACTGGTGCACCTCACTACTGGCCAACATGAAGAGCCAACTGACAAACTACAAACTGGGTAGAAAGAGGAACTTCGGGTTCACGTATATATTATCTAGTTTCTTCTTCAATAGGGTTCCAGGCTTGGGCCCTAGAGTTGATAATTTCCGCATGGACCTTACGATCCAACCATGGCACGGTGGACCGAGGTGATGAGGCGGTAGGGAGGTGGCAGGGTGCCAACGCCCTACAACGACGAGTTTTTCTTCTGGTGGAGTCAGAAGGTGATGGATTTGGAGGACTTCCCTTATGCAGGGATTGACCTTAGAGGAGACCCAGACATGTTGTTACCACCAGGTTCCACCTATGGATACATAGGTATGCCAATGTTTTTTGAATATTTCATTTTTTGTATTTTTTTATAAGAAAACAATTTTTTTTTTGAATGATGTCAAGTACTAACTAAACATGTATGTGACACAAACATGGGTCCACAACAGCCGGACAGACTTCTACGACACTGGCGGAGGCACCGGGGGGATGAGCCAACATGAGGGGAGGCTAATAGAGTGCTTCAAAATGTGCAGGGCAACCTGTCTCATTTGACTCAAAGGATTCCCATGGTTCAGGTAGAGGATCTATTGGAGGCGATGCAACGACAGGTGGTAGGTGTGCCCCATTCTTGGGTACGACTCTTTCAGCATCTCGCAAATGCCATAGTATGCTATCATGACACTCATCCGGTGCCACATGCATAGATGTAATGATTAATGTATGATCGGATGTATATGTATTTTGAGGGCGTGAGCCCTAATTTTGTACTATAACACCATTTTTTTGGAGATGAAATATATAAAAACATTGATCTTTGGCTTTACTTATATTTACAATGTGTACATTGGTGAAAGTGTTTTCTTTGCTTTAGTTATGTGACAAATGTCAATCTAAGAAAAAATTAGCATATGCATTAGATACATAATTAGAACTTCTAGGTATGTGATGATAAGTAATAAAATCAAAATGTCATTCCAAAAGTCATACCCGTAAGAATCATCGGAGTAGATTAGGTTCTCGCACATAGTAACTATCGTTCAACTGACATACTACTAAATGGGATTCCAGGCGAACTTCTAAAGAGTGAATACCATGTGAAATGGCATCACGCAAAAGTTCTATAACGACGCTATATTCAGACACATTATTCATGGATGGACCTAGGAAAATGCCACCTAAAGACACCATTAGACCCTCGGGTGAGTAAACAACCCAAGCAATGGAAGAAAAGTTTTGTATATGATGATTGGCCCCGTATGTAAATCCTAAGTAGACCGAAGAATTCGTTGAGACATTCCAACCAAGGGAAAACTCGATAAGCAAGTTGAATATAAAAAAGAGGGAAAATATATATACACTAAAATACATTAGTATACAAAGAGTTACGCCCAATATTGGGGCTTAAACATAATATTTTTTTAAGTAGAGTGCATTCCTGGGCTCAATTGACATATTCCCTTCATAATATTCTAATTTGTAGGATCATTTTTCTAAGACACGTCGCACAATATAAGGACCGTTCCACATGGGTTTAAACTTGCCTACCCCTGGGGTTCTTTGGCTTGGTCGTATAGAAGGACCAAGTCACCCTCATCGTACTTCCAAGGATAGACAAACTTATCATATTGGACCTTGATACATTGTTTGTTCGCTTTGATAGTTGTGGAGGCGTCTCGATGCTGCTCGTCTAGACTCTCCAGGTGTACAAGGCATTGTTCGAGATCATATGTTTTAGGTAGGAGCACAAATTCCAATATAAGAGAAGGGATTTCGCATTCAATAGGTAAGATCGACTCCAAACTGTGCACTAGATGGAAAGGAGAAAAATCGGTGGAAGTCTTAACCGAGGTTCGATATGCCCAAAGTGTTGGATAAAGCATGATATGCCAGTCATATTTTCTTTGGCTGATAATCTTCCGCAAAATGGTCTTGAGAGACTTGTTCACGACCTCTACTTATCCATTTTCCTTGGGGTAGTAAGGGGAAGAATGACCACGTTTTAAACCCAGTTTCAATGTTAATTCTTTCATCATTTCATTCTGAAAGTGACTTCCATGATCAATGACAATCTCACTCGAGATTCTGAACCTGGCTATAATTTGATTGAATATAAAGAAGACAACAATACTACCATCAGATTTAGCTATAGGCATGGCCTCGACCCACTTATTAAAGTGGTCTATGACCACGATAATATGTTGATGACCCCCAGCCAGAGTTGGGTTGCAATCCACAAAATCCACCCCCCACTTGGTGAAGGGACTGACAATAACGACTGGATGGAGAGGGGATGGATGCGAGTGCATATTTTGAGTGAACACCTGGCAGGGGTGAAACTTCTTAACCGCTTCGACACAAACTTTAAAAGTATATAGCCAAAATTAACCAGCTTGCAAAGTTTTTTGGGTTGTCACAAGCCTAGATAGAGGACTACCACAAGCCCCACTGTGGTATTCATTTAGAATAGACTCAACTTCTTCGTGATTCAAGAAATGATGCAATATATTGTCTACTCCTCAGTGATACAAAGTTTCACCGACGATAAGGTGTCTCTTAGCTTGGTATCGTATACGTCATCGATCATCTCTCGAGAGATGTTGAGGGAACTTCAAAGTTTGAATATAGACAACAATATCTCCATACAAGGGATCGTACAACGAGACAAGGAAAATGTTTCATCAACAAATGAATCAAAATTAATAACATCCTAATATAACCAGGGGAACTCAGATATTAACTCTGCAAAAAATAGTTATTTCTTGGACTTTGCAGAAGAGAAATCGAGATCAAACTCTTGTAAAATCAAAATCCATTTATTGTATTTCCCCCCTATGATAATCCAAATAAGGACGTATTGAAAAGATTGATATTGGCAACCAAAATAGTTTTTCAAAGCAATCTATACTGTCATAATTGTTGAACTGTGTGAACGGCAGCCAAAGCTATCTTTTCAACGTGAGAATATTTGAGTTCAGAGCCGACTAAGTTTCGACTAAGATAGTGAATGATGTGCTCATAGAGCTCATCATCCTCCTAAACCAACACCATACCAATCATCTCTTCTGACGTGGCGATATAAATCAAGTAATCGCTATTGTATTCAGGAGACTTCAGTAGAGACATCGATACCAAGGATTTCTTCAAAGAATCAAAGGATTCCTAGGCTCACTCATCCTAGATAAAAGGAGTGTCCTTATTTAAGAGACGCATGAAATCCTTAGTAATATTGGCATAGTTCACTATAAATCGTCGTAAACAATTAGCTTTCCCTTGTAAACCTTGAAGTTGACGAATAGTATGTGGGGGAGGAAATCGAAGTATTTCCTCAACCTTTAATGGATCCACCATGATCCCAGTCTCAGAGACTAAAAATACTAGAAGTCGTCCTGAACTAACCCAAAAGATGTGTTTATGAGGGTTCAAACGGATGAGGTAATGGAGACATCTTTCAAAAACTAGTCGAAGGTGTGTAGGGCGATCCACTCTCTTATGGGAGTGAGTAGCGAGATCGTTGAGATAGGCTTCGACTATATGTTTGAGATCGTGAAATGCAAATGTCATAGCTCGTTGGAAGGTTTCTCCAGCATTCTTAAGACCAAAATGCATCTTCCGGTATGTGAATGTACCCCAATTACAAATAAATTATGTCTTATGTTGGTCCTTGGGCTTAATCTAAATTTGGTTATACCCTGAAAATTCATCCATAAAATAAAAAACGTTTCTTCCTGCACATTCATCAAGAATATGATCAATGAAGGGTGTCGAGAAGTTGTCTTTGGGACAAGCCTTATTCAGGTCACAAAAATCCATGCATACACAGATGGTTCCTTTATTTTTATTCACGGTAACGAGATCAGATACCCATTCAGTCAAGGGAACTGGGTAGATAAAGCCAACGTTAAACAATTTTTCCACCTCTTCCTTAATAGCATGGGCCTTCCTAGGATTGACAGCTCTAAGTCGTTGTTGAATGGTTTTATCATCTGGGTAGGTTTTAATCTCATGTTCAACAATTCAAGGGTCGATTCCTGACATCTCTTCATATGGCCAAGTAAATACATCACGAAATTCCTTGAAGATATTGTTGTAGATCAGAATTTCTTCTAACGAACAATATGCACTGATGTATACATTTTCAATCTTGCCAGGGATACAAGAGATATCGATCATGATGGTAGGAGATATACTTACCATGTTTCCTTCAGCATAAATTCCATGCGTATCAAGTGGAATTATGGCATGAATGACTATCTTACTCAAGGTAGATCTAAAATCATCTTGTTCGATTCTAGCAGGCTCTGGGAGAAAATAAGAGTGATGGTGCATATCATCCCATGGCTTGTCAGAACCATTAATGGCATCTACGATTGCTTCATCTGAGGGTAAATTATCATTGAGGTAGTCATGTGAGAAAGATGATAAAGTGGCCCATACGGGCTCAATAACAAGATCCTCCTCGTTCGTCTACGAGGTAACAAGATCTGGATTAACGAAAGAGTCAATAACAACCTAATATGCTATCTTTGTTGTTAATAGTGGCATAGCCATATCAATGTGTGATTGACCTTCACAAGATGCAATCGAGGAAGCTAGGGTCCAAGAATCATGAAAATATGAAGTACATAAAGGAACGAACCTCATTGATGATACAGTCCTATTGGACATGGCGTAAAAATGATGAACCAATGCCATGAAGTTGAAGGTACCCATAAGGGATAAATACATTTTGACACCGATATTATTAGTTGTCGGGTGAGAATTGTTAATCACGGGGATCGATGGTCCAACCGATGAATTGGGGCTAGCATATCTAAAGGAAAATTGGTTGATTTTCACGATCTTCCCATTGTGAGGAAAGAAAAGAGTACGGAAGACAAACGATATGATTTCAGTCATAGCATAAGTCCAATTGCATCCTAGTACCAAGTTATAGTCGAGGGGCGCATCAACCACCTCGACATCCACCTCCACCGTCTTCCCACCTAACTGGACCGGGAAGGCAGGAAGAATATCGTGAGGGAGGAAAGAATGACTGTCAAAAGTAGTCAACATGGTCAAAGATTGAGAAAGGGTTGGAGAGTCGAGGGCTTTCCAACGGACCAGGGACATCACACATGTTGCAGTGCCTTCATCAACAACAATACATTTGATGGTATACTTTGAGTAACCCACGTGGATTTGGAATGACATGTGGTAAGGAAAGAGAGGCTTCACATCCATGATGTCAAACTTGATAACTTTAGATCCACAAGGATCTAGAGCTCCTAACACAAATAAAAAGGAATTCCTCTATGAAGGACACGTCTTGAGTATCTCTAGAGCCAACATTGCACAAGGGGTTTGATCCAGATCCTCAAAAATATATTAATTTTGGGTGGATCTATCATTAGGATTGTGAGTAGAGCGCTTGATTACTCCTTTCAGAATACGAGGCGAGGGATCTGGTTTTTCGATCTGTAAAGGCATCTCCGAAGGAGGGGGAGACTCTAGACCAGGTATAGTTTGTGAAGAACTGTAATTGCGAGACCAAGTGGCTACATTAACTCAGACTTAACCATATTGATGAATAGATGGTCATCGTCTTGCGTCGGTGGGTTTTGACTCCCAATCACCACATTTTTCGTCATTCAAGGAGATCGAGGCCATGTGTTGATTATGTGGAAAAGGATTAGTCAACACAACGGGTGGGAGAGATAAAAGCCCTGCATCTTCCACAAGTTTTGGGAACAAGTGGATAAGGTGATCGTCTATACAAAGATTGTAGGGAAACTTCACCTTCCTCCTTTCTTTCTTTCCCTCACCGGCATTATTGATGCAGGAGCATCCGCAATATCCACAATACATCATATGAACCAGCGCGAGGAGAAAGAGAACGTACAGCTGGACAAGCCAGCAAACCTTTTTGATTTTGAATTTCACCTTGGTATTGTTGTGCCGCTGTTTACTAAAGGCATTCAAAGCTGAGCGCATTTGTAATATAATGTATATAAGGAGGCATTTAACAGTTTTAAATGCGGGTAGATAGGGTTAGCTGTAGATTAGACAGTTTCATCTTTCCAGGAGGAAAAACGAATATAGGCACCCTCCTTGTGTAATTAATTATTATTCACATCTTGTATTATTCAGCATTAGCATGAGAAAGGAAGAAGAATAGAGCAAAGAGCTTGTGAAGAACCTCCATGTACAGATATTGAATTAAAAGGGAAAACTTTTATTCAATTCCATGGATGTGTTCAGTCTCTTTGTGTTGTTGATATTGTGCTTTTGCATACTTGCTTCCTTTTATGCTTATCTCCTATATGCTGCTTATGTGATTGCATATCAGGTTAGAAACCTGAGAGAATGAGTTTCAATTGTTTCTCTGCTTGAGCCAGGAGATTCCTGCATAGAGTGCAGTTGAATTCCTCCGTATAGAGTGCGTCGAGGAGGCTAAGTAGTTGAACCTTTGTTCTCGTTTGCCCAGGGTGAATTGGGATTGTTCAAACCGTGCAGGTGAGTGCAGGTTGAATTGAAGTCTCTGAGCCGAGTCTGAGAAGAGGAGGACTGGACTGTGTTAGCAGGATTACACAGGTCTAGACGGCTTCACTGCTTTGAGAGCTGTTGGGAACCAAGCACTGGAAGAATATTGCGAGGAGTCATCTGAAGGAGTCAGAGAGAGACAAAAGCTCAGGAGGGACAGTTCCTTGTAAGCATCTCAGGAATAGACCTAGGAGAATACCTTTGTGTCACTGTGGGAACATACTCCATTGGAGTTCATACAGGACAAAGGTGGTGAAGCGGAGGAACTCTTCAAGAGGAAGAGCATCGACGACTTAGAGTTGTCAAGGAGAAACCCGAATCCCCGAAGACCGTCCGATCGTGGAGGAGTTGCATGGGAGATAACCCGTATGCACAGGTGTGGAGAACCCAAGTACATCGGACCTCGGGGTTTCGTCATTCGAGAGTTGGCAAGGCGAGAACTTACACCTCGTAGAATCGGGAGTCACGATTCCCCGAAGAAATCTGAGCCGTTGATCCAGACAGGGACATGTGGCGCAGGATCCCAGAGGATCGGGGTTTGGCGTTTGGTGTTTCACAGAGCAAGAGTTTTATACTCTTTGAAATCGCGACCGGCGATTTCCCAAGTCAACTGGAGCCGTCGATCTCCAGGAAGACACGTGGCGGAATATCTTGAGGAGTCAGGATTCGGGGTTTGGCAGGGTCTGTGACCTTGTGTATCAGGAGGCGCGAACTCCCGAATCGTGAAACCCCGATAGAACGAGAGGGGGACAGGTGTCAAGACGTAGGCCTCCCCAGGAGATGTTGACTCTTGGCCTTCGGGGTTCGGGGATTTGAATTGCACGAGATCATGCACACAAGATTCACGATATCGCGAGACCGATCTCCCGATTTCCGAAGGGAAGATTTTTCGAATAGTGTTCTATGGGTGACAGGAACTCCCGAGGGAGAAAGAGAGTCGTTGACTCTTCGGGCCCGTGAGAATTAGAAGGTCCTGGTGGAGCGGCTTGCTCAGTGAGGGGCAGGTTTCGTCAGGGTGGTATCAGAGCCAGAAGTTGAGTTCTCTTTGTACAGGAAGCAAAGGGAAGTAGATACATAATGTCGCCCAGGAGAGAGAGGCAGTCACCTGATCATGAGGATAGGGATGCCCGGAGAAGAGGTAGGCCAGCAGGGAATCCAAAAATGGAACGTCAAATTCGAGATCTCAGGGCGAGACTCGAAGATATGGAGGCCACTCAAAGGCGTGGAGCCGACGCAAGAGAGTTCAGCGATCCTGAGATTGAAGAGGAAGCTGGACATGATGAAGGACAGGTCTCAGCAGAAGATGCCTCGACAGAGAGGTTGATTAAAGCCATTTTGAGGATGAGCTCGAAGACGAAGATGGATATTCCCGTTTATGAGGGAAATCTAAACGCTGAGGAGTTGCTGGATTGGATCCGAGCACTCGACACCTACTTCAATTATGAAGACATCGAAGAGGATAAGAAGGTAAGACATGTTGTCACCAAGCTGAAGGGACACGCAGCCTTATGGTGGGACGAGCTGCAGGCGAACAGGCATTCCAAAGGCAAACAAAAGATCAAGAACTGGATTCGGATGATCGCCAAGATGAAGGCGAAGTTCATTCCGAGGGACTACCAAATCACTCTGTTTAGGCGCATGCAAAACCTGAGGCAGAAGATGATGACGGTGAAGGAGTACACCGAAGAATTCTATAGGCTCAACATTCGAGCTGGTCATCGGGAAAGTGATGACGAAAAGGTGGCAAGATACCTGAATGGTCTTAGGTATGACATTCAGGATGAATT
>ML791057.1:23290-33714 GCA_009831015.1 Picea engelmannii
TGATTTTGAAACATGGGCAGACTGTACAGGAGCTCATGGACAGGAGCCCATGAAATATTTTGAGCCGAGGAGTATGATGCAGGAGCATCCGCAACATCTGCAATACATCATATGAACCAGCGCGAGGAGAAAGAGAACGTACAGCTGGACAAGCCAGCAAACCTTTTTGATTTTGAATTTCACCTTGGTATTGTTGCGTCGCCGTTTACTAAAGGCATTCAAAGCTGAGCACATTTGTAATATAATGTAGATAAGGAGGCATTTAACAGTTTTAAATGCTGGTAGATAGGGTTAGCTGTAGATTAGACAGTTTCATCTTTCCAGGAGGGAAAACGAATATAGGCACCCTCCTTGTGTAATTAATTATTATTCACATCTTGTATTATTCAGCATAAGCATGAGAAAGGAAGAAGAACAGAGCAAAGAGATTGTGAAGAACCTCCATGTACAGATATTGAATTAATAGGGAAAGCTTTTATTCAATTCCATGGATGTGTTCAGTCTCTTTATGTTGTTGATATTGTGCTTTTGCATATTTGCTTCCTTTTATGCTTATCTCCTATATACTGCTTATGTGATTGCATATCAGGTTAGAAACATGAGAGAATGAGTTTCAATTGTTTCTCTGCTTGAGCCAGGAGATTCCTGCATAGAGTGCAGTTGAATTCCTCCGTATAGAGTGCGTCAAGGAGGCTAAGCAGTTGAACCTTTGTTCTCGTTTTCCCAGGGTGAATTGGGATTGTTCAAACCGTGCAGGTGAGTGAAGGTTGAATTGAAGTCTCTGAGACGAGTCTGAGAGGAGGAGGATTGGACCGTGTTAGCAGGATTACATAGGTCTAGACGGCTTCACTGCTTTGAAAGTTGTTGGGAACCAAGCACTGGAAGAATGCGAGGAGTCATCTGAAGGAGTCAGAGAGAGACAAAAGCTCAGGAGGGACAGTTCCTTGTAAGCATCTCAGGAATAGACCTAGGAGAATACCTTTGTGTCATTGTGGGAACATACCTCAGTGGAGTTCATACAGAACAAAGGTGGTGAAGCGGAGGAACTCTTCAAGAGGAAGAGCATTGACGACTTAGAGTTGTCAAGGAGAAACCCGAATCCCCGAAGACCGTCCGATCGTGGAGGAGTTGCACGGGAGATAACCCGTATGCACAGGTGTGGAGAACCCAAGTACATCGGACCTCGGGGTTTCGTCATTCGAGAGTTGGCAAGGCGAGAACTTACACCTCGTAGAATCGCGAGTCACGATTCCCCGAAGAAATCTGAGTCGTTGATCCAGACAGGGACACGTGGCGTAGGATCCCAAAGGATTGAGGTTTGGCATTCGGTGTTTCACAGAGCAAGAGTTTTATACTCTTTGAAATCGCGACCGGCGATTTCCCGAGTCAACTGGAGCCGTCGATCTCCAGGAAGACACGTGGCGGAAGATCTTGAGGAGTCAGGATTCGGGGTTTGGCAGGGTCTGTGACCTTGTGTATCAGGAGGCGCGAACTCCCGAATCGCGAAACCCCGATAGAACGAGAGGGGGACAGGTGCCAAGACGTAGGCCTCCCCAGGAGATGTTGACTCTTGGCCTTCGGGGTTCGGGGATTTGAATTGCACGAGATCGTGCACACAAGATTTGTGATATCGCGAGACCGATCTCCCGATTTCTGAAAGGAAGATTTTCCGAATAGTGTTCTGTGGGTGACAGGAACTCCCGAGGGAGAAAGAGAGTCGTTGACTCTTCGGGCCCGTGAGAATTAGAAGGTCCTGGTGGAGAGGCTTGCTCGGTGAGGGGCAGGTTGCGTCAATTATTATTCGACTTATGATTTTTACTATTGTCCTTGGGTTTATTATTATTCTTCCCACCATTATGATTGTTACCACGTCCTTTCTTTTTATTCCCTCCTGGTTTCTAGTTACCATTCGGGTTGGTCAACGATTGCACATAATGTACATCTGCCAACTAAGTGGGAGTGGAGGACACAGAAAAATTTTCCCCTCTTACAAAATGGTTTAGAGACAACTCTTTCAATTGGATTATCACCAAGTCTACAGATTTCACATTGGCAGAGCCTACAATGCCATCAACATGAGGCCCGTGCTTTTTCCTAGGGTCATAGTTTGACCTCAGTGTGTCTGGAATAATCTCGTATAACATCCCAGACTGAGCATATATAAGATCTAATTGTTGGGATTTAAAAATCGCTTCTTCCTCAGATGTAACCCTAGATGTAGAAACATCCTTTGAAATATAAGGTTGTAGAGAGTTAAGGAACCACTCTAGCAAGAATTCTGGAGGTATGTAAGCCTTGATCAACCTCTTCCATCTACTACACTCTTGGATGTGATCCAAGATATGGGTGTCTTTGTCTTGACAGAAGGCTGACAGAAGTTCTATGTTGACATCGTAATGAACCGACAATTGGAAGTGGTTGAGGAAGACTAAAACCATCTGATTAAAAGTTATGTATGTCCCCCCTGGTAGCTCTATATACCATTTCGCGATGACCCCCATGAGGGTGCATTGAAAAAATATTAAACAAATAGAATCATTGTTAAGGGAGTTTGAAGAGCACCAAAGGTGAAAAGTAGTGACATGATCACCGGGATCCTCGCTAGTCTTACCTTCAAATTTTGGAATATTCGAAGGAATATTGGTGGGGATGGGGGGCCATGTCGGATCATGACATATAGGGTCATTCATTAATCTAGACAAGTTTGGCATATTGAGTGTGGCTAGAAAAGGGAGATGGGGTTGTGAAATCTGGCCCCAAGCTCCCTAGAAAGATTGTTGTTAGGGAATCACAGCCCATCCAAGGTTCTGGTATGCACCATGTCCCTACCCGAGATTATAAGACCCTCCTCCGAACTGATTCATGAAGGGTTGGTTGGGCACCATTCCAATAGGAATGTTATGATGAGGGTTGTAAAAATTTCCCCAGACAGAGTGGCTCTAGGTTGGGGGTTGCCCAAAATATGAAGTTGACCTCCTCCGAGTGTTAATCTGGAGGATAAAGGTGGATTCGTCTTGACAAACATGTTGTTCATAATTGGTACAAAGGAGGTAGGTGTAAATGATGGACTGTAAGCAACATCTTGTCCGCCAGGTTGATCACTCCACCTAGGAGCATTAGGACCAAGATTAGACCCGGGGTGAAAAGGAGGAAGGCCTTTAATTGTAGGAGTTGTTTGTGGAATATGAGCACCATCAAATGAAAATGGAGTATGTGAAGGAGCCATGCCCCCAAGTCCAATACTAGTATGTGGATTAGATGCTAGGATGGAGGATGAAAACTGCAATGTGAAATTTGACATACCATAAGAAAAAGGGCTAGAGGTTGTAGGGATGGACTGAATATTTTAGCTCGACGAATGACAAAGGGAACCATAAGGGTTCATGTCTATAGGTTGAGCATTTACTATAGGACAAACAAGAGTGATGATAGGAACCTTTGGCACTACAACCATTGTGGTTGAAGATGTCGAAGGAGTGTCATTAACTATAGTGGGTATGGGATTCGAAGGAATCCCAATATCTTTCTGACTCGATTCAATACTCATCCTTGTATGATCACAAGTTTGGTAAGTGGAGGTGTGTGTACCACATTTGATAACTTTATGCGTTTTAGAAGGAAAGGACTCAATATGCCGTGGTATTTGTAACAAGTGAAGAGACTTGCGGGGAAGCTGGTCTGGCTCCACGATGACTCAAGACTTGAGATATAAAAACAGATCCTAAGGACAACTAGTAATCAAAGAGCACACCAAAATAAACAAAAGGCCAATATGCACACAAACAGGATAAAGTGGTTGAAAGGGGCCTCCCACCCTAAAGTAGGTATGCCTCACCCAAGAGGGGCTTGAGACTCCCTACAAAAGATCGAAGGTATCAGAATCAGTTATAAGGGCCCTCATGGGATTAACAACCAGTCGATCATATCCCCCTGGAGAGGTAATTCTCCATAAAGGTTGTGTGTTGTCTGACCCTTATCTGACCCAGGGTACCTGCAAAATAACCCTTGCAACTAACCTATGTGGTACCTATGTCAAGAAACTAAGAAACCATGATATAAACAATGCACAGGTGAACATTCATAAGTCAAGTCCATCGTATGGGCAGGGTAACAAAGCACGTAAACTAGAAAGCATCGCCTCTCATAAAGGTAAAGGTACTAGCAAGATCCCCATATACGAATCGATCCCTAGAAATATATATGACAATAAGAAGGTATTGGGGGGATATCCCCTTAACCAACCTCATGTGACCTCGTGCTTAACTCCGGTGTAAGCATAGTATCCTTACATAACCAATTATACAATGGATTTCACCACTCCCTTATTCAGACACATATGTTGATTTAATAGCCTTGGAGAAGTTTACTCACAAAATCCTATTCTAAGGCTCTAAATCCTAAGCTAGTTTGTGCACCCTAGAAAATAAAATCGTTTCTAATGAATTTTAAATTATCAACGTTGCTTTTAGTGGTCTTGCTTAGTCAAAAAGGTGTAGTAGTGAAACTGATGATTTTATGACTCAGCAAGTAAAATAAATGAATATGAATAAAATGCAAAGTCCTAGCTTCAATTCCCAATAAATGATAAGCTTTTCAAAATGCAATTTTCAATTTAATTATGCAATTCAAAATAAAATGCAATCTTTGCATACATGTACTAAGATCAACAATAAGAACCCAAAAGATCAAATTCCAACAATGAAAAATGCTTAATATTTTTGTATGTTCAATATAAAAGAATGAAAATGGAAGGACTAAACAACACCTTGATATAAATATTCTACTGAATGCAATCAAAGACAAACCAAGTAGGATATCAAGAAGCAAACACCCAACCCAAGATGCAAGGGAAATAAATGAAAAGGATGATGATAAAGGCATCGCACGGAAATTAAACCAAAGAAAGGTTCCCTATCACTCTGCAGACACTCAACATTCATAATAGAGACACAAGAAGACTCAACAACCATCAAAACTTACCCATCAACCATCAAACTTAGCAACCAAGCACACAAGAATGATGTACGTGAATGGTCAGGGGAAAAGTGCATATATACGCCTCTTGCAGAAGGAAAACACGCATATGTACACGATTGTCAAGTAAAAACCCACGTATATGTATTAAAACATTGTCGGGTCAAGGATAAGGCTAAGAAACTCAGACTCAAAATGAACAGAGGATGTGAAGCAATCAGACGACAAGGAACTCAATATAAATGAGAGAAATCAAAGGAGAAAAACACTGCAAACCCTGAAAAGAAGATTATATCCCCAGTATGGTCGTCAATTCTGTTAAGAGGAAAATCTCTCTATGGCATGGGGTAAACCACAACAGACAGAAATGACTGCAGAAATCAACTCTAATCTCAAGTATGCTATATAAAAAAATAAGCTAACAAGACAAGATAAAGATCCTACCTCATCCAAATGTTTGATGAATTCCATAGTTGAGCACTTGACTAAAAGAAATACACTTGCAACTTGTCCTCAACAACCAAGAAACGCAAGCATATGGTGATAATATATAAATTTAGCACATTCAATAGCATAACCCATCAATATTCATAACAAATATTCCCATGGAATAACAATTCAAATATTTGCAAGACATTAATTGGATGAGAAAAGAGTATTTCTATTAAAATGTAATCAACAAAAGTGTATGAATTACAAACTTCCATGTTGGCATGGTTCGGAACCAAGAAACTAAGTCCCTTCTAGCTGGGCCTCCACCACTTCAATTCTCCACCAAAGGAAAGCTCATATAAGAGAGACAATCAGGTTCTCAATCAAGTAGGGAAGAGCTTGGGGGCTGAACAATGTGTTCAAACTTAAAAGGATAAAGGGCTGCAGACTCAATATGAAGTGAATAATTTCTCCAGTGTAAATTTGGTCTCAAAGTTGAATTATTCTCCCCTTTTCCACCACTTGGATAGGGCCCATTTATAGCCTTCAAATGGAACTGAAGGGTCGATTTGAAAAGTTTCCATAATATGGAAGGTCAAGGATCATGGATCTCATGACGTGATATGGAAACCCGACACCATTTTTTAATTTTGGGCACAAAACCCGATGTACGCGGGTTGTAGTGGTGAAACTTGTGTATACACATGTTGTATAACTGTTAGGGCATGTATATGTGGAAATATATTATTTTTATCTCCAGGAACTGCAAAAAGGGACTTCAAGTCTGCAAAGGGAAATGGAATAAGGCCTCCTGAGGAAATTTTCATAGGGTGAGGCAAATCTTGATATAACAAATTGATTTGAAGAGAGAGATACCTCTTTGGTTGGAAGGGATAGCTTCCATCCTCAAGTTAGTTTGTGGTTACCTTTGTGATTTACGACCTCATCCAAATGCAATTTATAGAGTGACAACACTTTGGAATTTAACATGTTGAATCTTTTCAAAATTTCATGCGCATACTTAGATTGTGAGATAAATATACCAGATTTGGACTGATGAAATTCAATACCTAAAAAATATCTCATAAGCCCCAAGTCAATCATTTCAAACTCATCCTTCATGAATGACTTGAATTCTTCTATGCCAAAATCACCTGAAAAAATCAAATCATCCACATATAAGGAAACAATCAACATGTTACCTTGTTGATTTGATTTGATGTACAGTGTTGGCTCACATTCACTTGTTTGAAATCCATTTTGAATGAGGTAGGAATCTATGCGACTTTACCAAGCTCTGGGAGCTTTCTTTAACCCATACAGTGATTTCTTCAATTTGTATAATTTGTCTTCTTGTCCTCAAACCTCATATCCTTGTGGTTGTTCCACATACACTTCTTCTTCTAAATGTCCATTAAGGAATGTTGACTTTACATCCATTTGATAAACTAGCCATTTTTTTTGCACAACAATTGCTAACACATTTCTTATTGTGTCCATGTGCGCAACTGGTGCAAATGTTTCATTGAAATCAATTTCAGGTTGTTGTGTAAAACCTCTTGCAACTAACCTTGCCTTATGCTTCTTCTCGTTTCCTTATGGATTTTGCTTGGTTTTATAGATCCATTTGACACTTCTAAAATTCTTGTCTTCAGGTACATCTACCAATTTCCATGTTTGATTATTTTTTATGCATCTGATTTCTTCATCCATGGCTTGTGCCCATACATCATCTTTGACAGCTTATTCAAAAGTTAATGGATCATCTATTTATGAAAACAAAGAAAAATCAGAAAATGAATTTGGTGTGTCCTCATTATAGATGTCACACAAACTTATTGTCTTTCTTGGTAACAAACTTGCTAATGTTGGATCTAGAGATGTAGAACTACTTGGATTGATTGCTGGAGTTTGTTGCGCTCTAGGTGTATTCTTCACACTTATTGATCTCACTAGAGTAGTTTGAACTGGGATTTGCGTTGTATTTGTAGAAGGAACTGCACACTGACTTGTACATGGTGTTTGAACCACCTCTTCTTTTATGTCATCATGTTCCATTGCATCAATAATTCTTACGGTCTTTTCTATGCTTCCATCCCATGCTTCATTTTCCATGAACTAAACATCGCGACTGATTATGACTTTTCTTGTGATAGGTTCATACAAATTGTAACCTTTTGTTTCTTCAGAGTACCCAACAAATATAAATTTATGTCTTTTGTTGTCCAACTTCTTTCCCATCTCATCTGGAACATGCACGTATGCGACACAACCAAAAAAAATTAAGTGCGCCACATTATGCTTCGTACATGTCTAGGATTCTTGAGGAACTTTGTTCTTCACACTCTTTGTTGCACATCTATTCATTATGTATACTGCAATTTCTATTGCCTCAGCCCAATACTCATTTGACAAATGTATTGTTGCCAACATACTATGCACCATTTCCATTTTGGTCTTGTTCTTTCTCTCTGTGACACCATTCTGTTGTGGTGTATACTGCGCTGTGAATTTGCTTGTAGATGCCATGAACTTTACAAAAGTTTTGAAATTCTGTTGAAATGTATTCACCTCCTCTATTAATTCTTAGACACTTGAGGTAATAACCACTTTGATTCTCCACAAGTGAGTTGAACTGTTGAAAACCACCCAATGCGTCAAATTTATGTTTTAAGAAATAAATCCATGAATTTCTTGAGAAATCATCAATAAATGTCAGAAAATAAGTATTTCCTCCTATATATGGATTTTTCATTGGTCCAAAAATGTCTGAATGTACTATTTCTAGTGGATCTTTTACTCTATATGACTTTCCAACTAGAAATGATTCTCTGTGTTTTTTTTCCAAATATGCAACCTTCACATATTCTTTCTGGTTTTTCTATCAATGTCAAACCTTTTATCATATCCTTTGTGTGTAGCAGCTTCAAACCTCCAAATTTCAAGTTTCCAAATATGAAATTCCATATCCACGAATCATCATATACTTCAAATTGAAATGTGCCTACATATTTGCGCCACTTTCTCCTTTCTTGATATTGTGCACACTATTTTCTTCATTTTAACTGCACACATTTTCTACTGTAAATGCAATGTCTAACTGCAAGTATTTTTCTTTACCAACAACTAACATTGTATTTTTCTTATTGGATTGATTTAATGTCAATGGGAACATCCTGTTGCTTTTCATCTGAATTCTTACAATAAGTTGATTGCTTGGATATATGTCCATAATCACACAATGATTATCTTCCATGTAGATTTTATATCCTTTTTGTAACAGTTTTCTTATGCTCATCAGATTATGCTTCATACCAGAAACATAATATGCATCAGGCATAACTTTTTTTTCTCCTTGTTTGGTTAAAATGTTTATAATTCCTTTGCCTAAGACAATGACTTAGATATTCGTTCCAAGTGTAACCTTGGTTTGGACTGACTTATCCAAACTAGAAAACAACTCTAAGTTTCTTGTCATGTGGTTACTGTGGCCTGAATCTAGATACCATATGTCACATGGACTTTCTCGAGAAACATTGCATTCAATTGGTGATACTATAAGAATTGCCTCAGTCTGTGCCATAAACATAGGACATGAGGGATTGTTTTCATTATGTGACTGATCTTGACCTTGCTTGTTCTGATTATAATGTCTCTTCCTGCATTCATATCCATACTGTCCATACTCTTTACAGTAATGGCACCAAATCTTTGATTTGTCAGTTCTCTGACTACTTGGCTGATTGGTATTTAGGTTTTGACCTCTTCCACCAGTATTTCCAGGACTAGTACTACATCCACCTCTGACATAACGTATTCCTCTGCCTCTAGATTTTTATCTCCCCCTTCCTCTTCCACAACTTATAGATGATTGCGTGGAAAGTGCATTCTCTAATGACATATTTGACCTATTCAATATGTGTTCATGATTAATGACGGAAGCTTTTGGTTCATCTAGACTAAACTTACTCAGGTCTTTGTTCTCTTCCAAGGTCACAACAAGGGTATCAAATTTAGGAACAAGACTCCTAAGTACCTTCTCAACAAAAAAAATTTCTTGTATGGTTTCACCATGAGACTTAATCTGATTTATCAGGCTATTAACATGGGTATAAAAGGAATCTATTGAATATGTATCTTTCATTGACAGAGTTTCAAAATATCTTCTAAGAATTTGTAGTTTTGAAGTCTTGACTTTGTCCATACCTTGATAAGAGGTTTGTAATATGTCCCATGCCTCCTTGGCTTGATTTGTCGATGCAACTCTTGGGAGTATGCTCTCATGCATGACTTGATGTATGTAAGACATTTCCTTTCCATCCTTATTTCTTTGATATTTCACAACATCCTTCTCAGCTTGTGTGAGGGAATTGTACGCTGCCTGATCTGTCGGTTCCATATATCCATTCTTGACTATCTCCCATACATCTTGACCTCAGAACAATGCCTTCATGGTCAAGGACCACAACTTATAATTCTTGCTTGTAAAAGTGGGAGGTTGTAGATTTGAGGTAGAAGCCATATTTCACCTTACAACATAGTTGTTTCTCTTGAACTTGTTCCGATCAACCTACTTTGGTCAACCTTCTATGATACTAGATCTTAGATCTACAACACATAGGGAAACTATGCGCAACACAGTTGTAAATATTGTGCACCACAAATTTCGTGACAAAACTTTGCAGGACATATCGCGTAGTGGGAAAGCTACTTGATTTGTTGCGCACTTTGAAAACACTTAATAAATTATTTATAGATGCAAAATAACACAATGATATTCTTAGCACATAAACTCGAAAATACACATGAAATTGTGAACACACAAAATACTTGATACTAAGATAAAATTTAGTGCTATGTGCTAATACATAATACAATAACTTGACGAGCTTCGACTCCAACAACTTCTGTTGAATTTACAGACACATAGCTTGTGCTCTCAGACTTCTTCAACTCCTCATCTTCTACTGTTGTTTTCTTCTTCATGACATTGTTCTCTCTACCTCTATATATATATA
>ML791057.1:39289-53263 GCA_009831015.1 Picea engelmannii
TATATATATATATATATATATATATATATATATATATATAGTGCCTCATCAATTACAGATTCAATATGATGAAATTTTTCTCCTAATGATAGAAGAAGCATAGGTTGTCATTTACTCACCTAGGAGCCTCACTAGATAGAGGAGGTGGGTTGAGTGGAACACCTTCATTCTTGTTTAGATTGTTTGGGTGACATAGATGATGGAACTCAATCGAATAGGTATACCTAAAGTGTAGATGGCCCACCATAATATATATATTTATATATTAATAGGGAGGGATCTATCCAATGATTATACCTACATTTATAGTATAATATATACAATTGCATAAATCGAGAATTTTTACCATGGTAACAAGTGATTCATAAACAATACACATTCTTTCAAAGATATGCATCATGTTTTCTCTCAAAATATCTTATGTTGTATCTATTGGAACACACACAATTTTGAACTTTTGAGCTTTATATTTTTCACCTTTTAGGAATAAAATCTTACCCAAAGAAAGCAAAAGTTTGGAAAATGGCCTTTTAATTTAAAATCAAATTCATTTCTTATTATTTAATAATAAAGCATGTGCAATATCTATCGTCGATGAGTTTCCTTAATTTGATCGACTGACCCTAACGATCTCCGAAATTTTGGAGCCACCTGAGTTTTAAAGGGTAAATCTCTAACAGTCGCTTCGGAGCTCCGCACTTCGGATGTTCCAACAAGTCTAAATAGTAGAAACCCCGAAGCTCTGAAAACTGAAAGTAACAGCTCGCGATAAATCCTAAATAACTCACGAACACGAGTCATAGGACACGTGTCTTTTAAATATTTCATGAGCTGACACATAGCACTTATTTTTGAAATTTTTGTTGGATAATTCATATGCTCTCGAGTGACACGTGGCACCTCTCTTTTCTTGACACGTCATCCAAAATTATGTCATCTCTGCCACGTCACTCCGGGAGATGGCACTTCGGGAGTTTAACAAAGAGTGAGTCCAAAAATTATTGAAGTTTCAAAATGTCGAAGTATTGGACCTTTCAAAAGAGTAAAAAGGAGTTAATAAAAAATTTAATATCGAAAGTTAATCGCGATTAAGAGTTAATTAATTACTTCACAATTTCAGATTTCGGGAAATTTCCTTTGTGCTATATTCAAAACCCCTGAAGTCTGAACTTCCGAAACACTTGAAGTTAATACAACATTTTAAACACGATTAATTAAGATTTAAAATCGATTGTCCAAAGATTAACTCCTCTGCGGGTTTGGGATTCGAGAGGTTTCCACCCTGTCACATCCAAAGCTCCCAAATGCAAATCGTCGAAGTATTGATGGCATTTATGGTCGATTAAGGGTAATGATTTCAAACAAAGATTGTGGATCGCTAGAAAGTTAATTCCATTAAGGTTAATAAATTCCTCGTCAGTGAGGCTATACGAAGATCGATAAATTTTTGTTTGAATTAAATAACTTCAATTTGAAAATCATTTTCACCACTCGAAATTAGTTGTTATATCTAGTAAAGAACTCACAGAATTCTCCTGTAATAGGTAATCTCACTCTGTTTCCTCGAGGATTATGGCGCCTCAAAAAATGGTAAAAAATCTTGACGCAATGGGTGAGGATTCAAACCCGAATGCATATGTTCTATCAAACACTACTTTGCGATTCATGAATGCCAATAAAACCTGGACGCAAGTTTTTGAGGTCCTGGAACATGAAATCATCAACTGTCTAGAAGACTCTGTAGAGGAAGACGACAACTCTTATACATCTAATCTTAGACATATAGCACATTTGGAGTTGCACAAGATAGCAGTGTGACCGAGAATCATGCCTTACAATGATATGATAAGCTCTGCCTTAGAACACATTGACATCCATACCAAGAGCATCATCAACCACAAGTAGGTTGTCGTTGACTCTTTTCGACCTGAACACCTACAAGTAATGTACAAAATCTCCCCTACTCCTAAATACACTTACAATGTCGCATTCCTTGTAGAGTTCGAGAGAAAAGAATGCATCGAATACAACAGGAGTGGTCATGATATAATCAAGACATGGTGGGGACATATGGAGAAATTTAGAACCGACGCTCATGGTACGTACACCACAACGTCTTTGGACACTCATATGATGTGTGTAGCCATGATGCTCTGTCGCATGTTCAGAAAGAATATCTCTACACATTTCTCGGTGGAGTGGGTAGCCATCATGAATGAGGTAGACGAGGGTTACACTTTCAATTGGGCCAAAATGTTGTCGAATAATTTGGCTAAGGAAATCGTTGATTATAAGACATCGGAATCAAAAGGGAAACCTGTTCCTTTTTACATGTCATCATATGTGATGGATTCCATCTGTTTCGTGAACCCTTTTTCCTCTGATGAACTGGAGTTGGACCTTGGTCAGTTCTGAACCTATTCATTTTTATCACTCCAAGTTATGGGAGGAGAAATCCAAAGATTTATTTTATGAAATCTGTCACAATGTCGTAGTGCGTGTTCACATAGCCATTTATGGAGGTATTTTTTTTTGGTGTGATTATAATAGTACGGTGCACTGGTGCACACATATGTAATGTGAATATGTGCATATTATATATATTTAAAGCATTGGTGTGTATTAGATTTTCTAAAGAACTTATGCATATCAAAGAACTAATGCATATTATACACTACTAAAGCAATAGTGTGTATTAGATATTTTGGATAGCATTGATGCTTATTATATTTCTAGAAACCCATTGCATATTTTATATGATTCAACACCTATTTTAATATATCACTGTGCATTGTTAAATCTTGGTAACGGTAATGATGGGAGTAACAACAATAGTAACAATATTTTAGTTAGGACCATAGAGACTCTTATTACAATTATTATCTTGAGTGTATTTTTTCATGCATTTCACATCGGTGCATAAAAATTATTTAAAGACAACAATCAATATATATATATATATATATATATATATATATATATATATATAGTGCCTCGTCAATTACAGAGTCAATATGATGGATTTTTTCTCCTAATGATAGAAGAAGCATAGGTTGTCATTTACTCACCTAGGAGCCTCAGTAGATAGAGGAGGTGGGTTGAGTGGAACACCTTCATTCTTGTTTTGGTTGTTTGGGTATCATAGATGATGGAACTCAATCGAATAGGTATACCTAAAACGTAGGTGGCCCACCATAATATATATATATATATATTTATATATTAATAGGGAGGGATCCATCCAATGATTATACCTACTGTTACACAAGAAATTTTCACACCTAGGTACCTCGCCCTAAGTGTCATAAAGTGTCATATAAGTGTCTCATACACCTTTACACCATGGAATAGCCTATGTAATAATCCCTAGTCAATGTGGACGAGGGATATATTACATGAAGGCCAAAATACCAAGTGCACATGAATTATTATTAATATTGATGAAAAGGAAATTAATTAAGTGTGAGAATCCACCTCACATTTAGTTTCCTATTTTTTAGGGAAGGTGAAGGATCTCATGGATGGTTGAAATATTTCCTCCTTAAAATCCTTGAGAGATATTTCCTCCCTAAAATCCTTAAGAAATATTTTCTCCCTAAATATCTTAGAGATCCCTTTTTTAGTGGATCTGATGAGAGATCCTCTCCATGGTTGTTAAGCCTCCAAATCCTATATAATGAGGGATTTCCATGGAGGAGGGGGCATGGAGAAGTTTATAGATACCAAAATTATGATCTCATAAGGAAGGAAGCAATTGGAGGTATCAAACTTATGGTCTTGGGAGCTTTGTGCAAGGGATGGACGAGGAGGAGTTGGAGAGGTTGTTGCGACTTCATCAATGGTTTGTATGTATCTCTTTTGAGTTCTCATTAATACATGTGCTTGGCCTGCTTCCTTCAAGTTTGTGTACATTTTCATGGACTTGTCTCTTTGGATAAATCTATATTTAAACTAATCATGGTAGAATAGGAAGTATGCTCTATTTTCATTCTTTATTGGATTGCGGGACTCGTTGAAGGACTTGGAGATCAAGTTCAACTTGGACTGAGTGAGGACAAACATCATAAAAAGGTACTCATAATGTATTCCTATTCTATATTGATTAGATTAACTATGTTTAAAGGAAAGTCAGTGTTCAAAGTTAGCACTTTTTTTCTTGGTCATAGGGGTCTACGATCCAAGAGGGAATTCACCTGTTTGTAGGGGAATTTTCCTACAATAGAAATTGGCGACTCCACTGGGGATCAACATCGAATTGTATTTACTTGGTTTGTCCTTACCATTTTCCCACCTTTTAGATCATTTTCCCTGTTTTTTTATGATCCATTACCTTTCTCCCATCTTCACTAGAAATTTAACCAATTTTTGTGCATTCTGGGTGAGTTTTTTTGCATTTTTTGGCTCTTTTTTTTAGGTTCTGGGAAGATCAACGACCCCCCTATGCCATATCAGAGAGATGATCTCTAATCACCTCTCCCATACAATGATTTAGGGAGAGATTCAACACTCTGTACCCTTGAGACAAGGAGCGTTGGTGTCCTTCTTGGAGGATTTTTGCCCTCTTCTCCTCATATTTTTTTAGCCTGTTTTGTGGAAGTATTTACCCAGACATTGTATGTTGTTTTGTGAAGTTATTTGGGTTGATATTTGGTTCTTATCACTCCCTATTTTCTTGATTGGAGCTTGAAACATTTTCAGAAATGTGAAATTTCCCTTTCTAGATGCTTGCTTTGTCGGGACAATTTGAGTGATTCCTCTTTCTCCCTGTCTTCTCTTGGATTCTTCTCTGCATTTTTTTGTACTCATTGAATTATTGTCAGTTGTTGAATCCTTGATTTAGTTCTTGTTAGAACAAGTTTCTACTTGTTTTCTTTCAGTTCTCATTGCTTTGAGTGCATGCTTTGATTGAAACCTTTGTCACTTCGTGTCTTTTGCATCTGCATATGACTCTTTCTTCTAATTGAAAGTTGTGGAGCATTGAAGGATTTGCATTTACTCTGTTTATAAATCATAATCAAACAAAGACTATAGTTGAATTATTGATTTTGGTTAGTGAAACTAGATTGCATTTGAAGTAGCGAAATTGCATGGTTTTTGGCATTTTGGGACATTGTGCATCTGGGAATGATAAATGTTTTGTCTTTCTCGTAATATAGATTTCATCAAAGTGAAATATTTGCATTCTCATTTATTTTCATTGTTTAGAGTTGGTCAAAACATCATTTAGTCCATGCCATTTTCCTCGTGAGCAAACAACAACCTTAAAAATCAAGCGCTAAACTAAAAATTATTAGAAATTTTTATATTTTCTGGTAGAAAACCTACATTAGATTAGGGTGTAGGGATTTGGAATAGGTGTGAAAGATAAATTTCCAAAGCTTTAAACAAACATAGAATCTTGAGTTAGAGAGCAGTGAAATCCATTTACTACATTTTTTCCTAGGATGCCCTTCTAACACAAGGGTCAATCACGAGGTTGCATTAGGGACGACAGAGTTACTCACCCTTATTTGTTGGTCTTAGAGTAGAGATTGCACGTATTATTGGGGGTCACTTGAGGGTATACCAACGATTGTGTGTGGGAGACTCTCGAGTTCATTTTGGGCTAGATACCATGCCTTTGCGCGTGGATAGGACTGTTGATTGTTTCCCCAGGCATCATTGTTGCAGTTGGTAACCTTAGTAGCCTATATCTTTAGGGTACTTACACAAGGTGAATGTGGAGGGGAAAGTCTTCACGGTACCTGGAATCGACGTTGGGCAAACTCACTCGGGATCCTTGGAGGGTATACCCATGATTACGTGTGGGAGCTTGCACCAGGGTGTAAGTCCATTAAGCAGGTCGTCAACGTAAATTTTCCACCTGCTCTATCTCAACCCCTTCTTACATTGTTCCCGCAAAATTGGATTTAATCACCAAATAGTGCGTTCATTGTGAGAAGGTTTTGTTTGTTTGCTTGCTTCCTAGATTTTTAGTGTCTGTTTTTTATTTTCCCTAGTAGACTCTAGGTTGGATCTTTGTTTAATGGCACTAGTTCTCGTAACTATCAATGGAGAAACCCCTGCTCCGGGGGAACCTTTTGTTTTTCCTTCTTACAGAAACGTTGGTCCTCCTTACATCGCTACTTTGAGCCTTCCAAGTCTCACAATTGGGTTACCGGTATGGTTTTTTTCCACTCCGGTAATCTCTAATGCAGTAGGTGATTCATATGTAAGCACACCACCCACACATCAACCTCATGTCGACCTTTCTTTTTCTTTGTCTGTCAGGTCTCCTTCTTCGCCTAGTGAAATCTCTAAAGCAAGTAGCCAGGTTGATAAGAAGAAGAAGAAATGGAAAGATAAGAAGAAGAAGAACCATAAAGGGACCAAGCCTCCAACTACATCAGATGTTGGATCCAAGCAACCAACTATTGTTAATAGTACTCGGAGTGTTGATGAGGTCAACAAGACTAAAACAAAGAATCTGAAACCCAAATTCCCTTGCAGTATTTGTAAGGTTGACCACTCTCAGAGGGATTTCCCTGGTCTTCCCAAGGTCTTATAAATGTGGTCCTCCATGTCATCGACCCCTGCTGGACATGATGGTGATGCCCCGTCAACTAGTGACGTTTAGGTTGGTAAGAAGAAGACAACTATCAAATTTCCTTGCATGTTATGTGAAGGTGATCATTACTCTCACCTTTGTCCTCGTATGGACGAGGCTTCTTCTCTTTTGGAAAAGATTCAACTTCCAACTGGTTATCATAATATTTCCCCCAACCCATCATCAGTTGATGGACTGGTCAATCCAGTTCCATCCCCGGTCAGTCTGGTTGATCAGGTGGTCAATCTGGTTTCATCCTCGGTTGAACCACTAACCAAAGTAGTTGATCTAGTTCCATCATCAATCAGCCCAAATTTTCATCTGAAAAGTGAAACCCAAGTGACTTATCCAATCCCTTCATCAGTTAGTCCCACCCTTCATCCGAAAATTACCAAATTGGTTTCTCTGGTTACATCATAGGTCAATCCCACTCCTCCTCTGAAGAGTTCCAAAGTGGTCTCTCTGGTTACACCATCCGTCGACCTCATTCTCCCCTTGGAGAATAAAACCCAAGTGCTCGATCTGATCCCATCATCGGTCGATCCTACTCTCCCTATAGAGAGTAAACCCGATACTGCCCATGTTTTTCTCGTTGATACAGAATCTACCGTGTTGGGGGGGATTCATCCTTCTCCCATGAAACCCCCTCCAAGTAATGAGGCCATTCTTTTTGATTGGGATGTGCTAAATGGACCTTGTCTTTCCTCTCACATTCCTTTCAAGATTACAGTACAGGCTTGTGGTCGGGTCGTTCCTTAGAAACTAATAGATGAAGGTGCATCCATTAGTATTTTATCCTCTATTGCTTGGAAAGCTTTCAATTATCCTCAGCTTGTACCAGTTACGCAGAATCTGTTAGATTTTAACAGAAGAACTAGTCACCCTTTAGGAGTCCTTCCTCAGTTTTCTGTAACTTTGGGAGGGAAAAATGTCTTTATTGATGTTATGGTAGTCCAGCACCCCTTGGATTTCGATATACTCCTTGGGAAAGATTATGTTTATGCCATGAAATCCATTGTGTCCACTCTTTTTCATGTGATAATTTTCCCTCATGATGGAAGAATTGCGGCTATTGATCAACTTTCATGCGTTAGTCCTGACTTGATTACCAACCCAATGAGATCCCTAAATGGTTCTTATATACAGATGGTATCCCCCCACCATAGGTCAATTATGTGGCATTATCTCCCATGCCTTCAGCTATCGATGAAGATGAGCCTCTCACTATAAGCTTAACCTTTTGTGACTTAGATTTGGTAGTTGACATGGTGATCTCTTCGATAGGGCTATTAGAGCCAGATATCCCTACCCTTATCGAGGTCATTGACATTTATTCCTTCCAGAGTGATTTTCTTCCATCTAGTGAAGATCTCTTGGAATCCATGATTGACGTTTGTTCCTTGACATCTATCCCTTATAGGGAATTATCCTCTTGGAAGTTGTGATCAAGTAGAAGATAGGAGCATAATTTCTCTTCTCTATAGCAAGCTCGTTAAAAAATGAAACAGAGGTCACAAGCATATTTTTTCCTCTCTGTGGAAATCTCGTTAAAAAATGAAACAGAGGTCTTGAGCATAGTTTTTCTCTCTGTAGCAATCTCGTTAAAAAATGAAACAAAAATCTGGGGATTGAACCTAGAGCCTTGAGCATAGTTTTCCTCTTTGTAGCAAGCTCATTAAAAAATCAAACAACACTCTGGGGATTGAACCCGGAACCTTGAGCATGGTTTTACTTCTTTGTGTCAAGCTCGATAAAAAAATGAAACAGCGGTCTTGAGCATAGTTCTTTTCCTGTGTCAAGATCGTTAAAAAATGAAACAGTCAACTTTCCTAACAAGTCGAGTCTTTCACTAGATCTTGTAGATATCAAGTTGAGTATTTATCTAGATCTCGTACATGTCGAGTAGAGTCTTTCATTAGGTCTCGTATTTGAACCTTCCTTTCATCCACCCTTGTCCTTTTTCTCCATCTAGTACAGAAATTGGTGACAACCTCAAAGTCGGTGAATTAATTGAAGCTTGGGGGGCATGTCTCCAGCCTTTGATTATCATTATGGAGTTAATATTCTAGCTTTTAAAGCTGGGGGAAGAGTACCAACTATCCATGGGTATCCCTACCTTTGGAAATTACATTGGGAATTTACAAGCATAGTTTAATTTTGTTTCAAGCTTGTGTAAAAATGGAACCAATACCGAGCTTAGTCTTTATTCTTTCTTGTGCTCGTAAATACATGAGAATAACCTAGCTTAGTCTTTGTTCTTTCTCGTGCTCATAAATACATGAGAATGTAACCTAGTAGACTTTTATCACTTTTTCAGACTCGTAAAGGTTATACGAAAAAGGAACCCCCTGGAGTCTCCTTTAAGATCTTTTCAAACTCTCTAAACATGAAAAGATTGTTGAGTGATCTTTCTTTCTTTCACACTCATTAAAAGGTTTGAAAGGGCATCTTTCGAGTGGTATTTTATCTCTTTTTCAGCCTCATGAGACTAAAATTATGAAAAAGGACAACCCTGGAGTCGCCTTTAAGTTCTTTTCAGACTCTCTAAACCTGAAAAACCACCAAGTTTTCCTTCTCTGGACTCGCTAAACTACAAATTGAAGGACCCATATGGGGATGAACCATTACTTCTTCTAGTTCGTTAAACAAAGGAAGGGGAACTTACCAAAGGTGAGTTATATCGAGAATGTGTTATCCTCCTCGAGCTCGTTAAATTAAAAAGAGGTACTCATCTATCTGGGTGGGGAAAAAAATTGAAGGAAGTGGGTCAAGTTTTTGAGAATCCTTTATGGCAGCTTTTGTCACCCTTGAACATGAAACCTATTTGTGTCTCATCTTATAGTCAGTTTCATGTTGATGATGGGGGATACATCAAGGCCCTCCTTCGACGAGTCTTTTCCTGTCAACTTCAACACATCATCCAGGAATTAGACTTAGAAACCAGTTAGTACCTTGGGACCTGCATGCCTCAATGGCAGGTCTCCTAGCTTCCAACAGTGTGTTTATATCATTGACCTCTGATCGGATGATTCCATGAATGTTCAACCCCAACTCATTTATTCATATTTGTTGGAATGTACTAGGGTACCATGGGATTCATTGACATCATTGGTGATTTCCCTCGCACTTGTTAACGATTCACCTCAATGACCGGTTATCAAGTGGTTTCTAACATGTTCGACATCAAAACATCTATTCACGTGGCTAGATTCATACAACATCAGGATTGGGACGAAGACCCTGGGTTGAGATTTCACTATGTTAATTTCTTTTCCCAGGCTGCGAAGGAGATCATTTGAGCATGCTAATATAGTATGTCACATATATCCACATTGTATTGGTATGTGGCTATGTTTTATCATATTGTAGCTCCATTGTGTATTTTTCATGGCTACGATCAGTTCATGTCATGGAGGTATGGATCCACATTGTATCTTTGGTGGCCATATCCTTAGTCAATATTTTTCATGGATCTGCAGTGTATTGGTCGGTGGCCATGCTTTGAGTCATCTTGTATTCCGAGCATAGGTATGCATGCCTCATAAATGGAACATATATTAATATTCTTTGATGGTTGTTTGCATCTTCTTCCAGGTTCTCCAATTCCACACCCTTGCATTAAATATTTGTAAAGTGTTTCGGCCATCATTCTCTCTTCTGACCTCGCACTTTAGGGGGCATTTTATTACACATGAAATTTGCACACCTAGGTACCTCGCCCTAAGTGTCGTAAAGTGTCATATAAGTGTCTCATACACCTTGACACCATGGAATAACCTATGTAACAATCCCTAGTCAATGTGGAGGAGGGATATATTATATGAAGGCCAAAATACCAAGTGCACATGAATTATTATTAATATTCATGAAAAAGAAATTAATTAAGTGTGAGAACCAAGTGCACATGAATTATTATTAATATTCATGAAAAACAAATCAATTAAGTGTGAGAATCCACCTCACATTTGGTTTCCTATTTTTTAGGGAAGGTGGAGGATCGCATGGATGGTTGAAATATTTCCTCCTTAAAATCCTTAAGAGATATTTCCTCCCTAAAATCCTTAAGAAATATTTTCTCCCAAAATATCTTAGAGATCCCTTTTTTAGTGGATCTGATGAGAGATCCTCTCCATGGTGGTTAAGCCTCCAAATCCTATATAATAAGGGTTTTCCATGGAGGAGGGGGCATGGAGAAGTTTAGATATACCAATCTTATGATCTCATAAGGAAGGAAGCAATTGGAGGTATCAAACTTATGGAATTGGGAGCTTTGTGCAAGGGTTGGACAAGGAGGACTTGGAGAGGTTGTTGCAACTTCATCAATGGTTTGTAAGTATCTCTTTTGAGTTCCCATTAATACATGTGCTTGGACTGTTTCCTTCAAGTTTGTGTACATTTGCATGGACTTGTCTCTTTGAATAAATCTAGATTTAAACTAATCATGGTAGAATAGGAAGTATGCTTTATTTTTGTTGTTTATTGGATTGCAGGACTCGTTGAAGGACTTGGAGATCAAGTTCAAATTGGACTGAGTGAGGACAAACGTCGTAAAAAGGTACCATACTTTCTTCATCTTCTCTATTGATTAGCTTAGCTATGTTTAAAGGAAATTCAGTGTTCAAATTTAGCACTTTTCTGTCTTGTTCATAGGGGTCTAAGATCCAAGAGGGAATTCACATGTCCGCAGGGGAATTTTCCTACAACACCTACATTTATAGTATAATATACACAATTGCATAAATAAAAAAAAATTATCATGGTAACAAGTGATTCATAAACAATACACATTCTTTCAAAGCTATGCATCATGTTTTCTCTCGAAATATCGTATGTTGTATATGTTGGAACACACACAATTTTGAACTTTTGAGCTTTATATTTTTCACCTCTTAGGAATAAAATTTTACCCAAAGAAAGCAAAAGTTTGGAAAATGGCCTTTAAATTTTAAATCAAATTCATTTCTTGTTATTTAATAATAAATCACATGCAATATCTATCGTTGATGATTTTCCTTAATTTGATCGAGTCACCCTAATGATCTACGAAATTCTGGAGCTGCCTGAGTTTTAAAGGGAAAATTTCTAACGGTCGCTTCGGAGCTCCGCGCTTCGGATGTTCCAACAAGTCTAAACAATAGAAACCCTGAAGATTTGAAAACTGAAAGTATCGGCTCACGATAAATCCTAAAGAACTCACGAACATGAGTCATGACAAGTGTCCTTTAAATCTTTCATGAGCTCACACATGGCACTTATTTTTTTAATTTTCGTTGGATGATTCACATGCTCTCGAGTGACACGTGACACCTCTCTTTTCTTGACACATCATCCAGAATGACGTCATCTATGCCACGTCACTCCGAGAGATGGCCCTTCGGGGGTTTAACAAAGAGTGAGTCCACAAATCACCGAAGTTTCAAAATGTCAAAGTATTGGGCCTTTCAAAACAGTAAAAATTAGTTAATAAAACATTTAATGTATAAAGTTAATCGCAATTAAGAGTTAATTAATTACTTCACAGTTTTAGATTTTGGGCAATTTCCTTTATGCTATATTCAAAACCCCTGAAGTCTGAACTTCTGAAACACTTGAAGTTAATACAGCGTTTTAAACACGATTAATTAATATTTAAAATTGATTATCCAGAGATTAACTCCTCCACGGGTTTGGGATTCGGGAGGTTTCCACCCTGTCACATCCAAAGCTCCCAAACGTGAAACGTCAAAGTATTGATGGCATTTACGGTCGATTAAGGGTAATTATTTCAACAAATATTGTGGATCGCCAGGTAGTCAATTCCATTAAGGTTAATAAATTCCTCATCAATGAGGCTATACAAATATCATTAAACTTTTGTTTGAATTAAAGAACTTCAATTTGAAAATCATTTTCACCACTCACAATTAGCAGTTCTATCTAGTAAACAACTCACAGAATTCTCCTGTAACAGGTAAGATCACTTTTTTTTCCTCGAGGATTATGGCACCGCGAAAAATGGAAAAAAATATTGACGCAGCGGGTGAGGATTCAAACCTGAATGCATATGTTCTATCAGACACTACTCTGCGAGTCACGGACGCCGGTAAAACTGGGACACAATTTTTTGAGGTCCTAGACCATGAAATCATCATTCGTCTAGAAGACTTTATTGAGGAAGATGACGACTCTTATACATCTAAGCTTCACAATATAGCACACTTGGATTTGCACAAGATAGCAGCACGGCCGAGAATCATGCCTTACAATGATATGATAATATGGGCCTTGGAACACGTTGACATCCAGACCAAGAGCATCAACAACCATGACCAGGTTGTCGTCGACTCTTTTCGACCAGAACACCTACAAGTAATGTACAAAATATCCCCTACTCCTAAATACACTTACAATGTCGCATTCCTTCTAGAGTTCGAGAGAAAATAATGCATCCAATACGCCAAGAGTGGTCATGATATAATCAAGACATGGTGGGGACATATGGAGAAACTCAGAATCGATGCTCATGGTACGTATGCCACAAAGTCTTTGGACGCTCATATGTTGTATGTAGCCATGATGCTCTGTCACTTGTTCGGAAAGAAGATCTCTACACATTTCTCAGTGGAGTGGGTAGCCATCATGAATGAGGTAGCCAAGGGTTACACTTTCAATTGGGCCAAAAAAAATTTGAATAATTTGGCCAAGGAAATCGTTGATTATAAGACATCAAAATCAAAAGGGAAACTTGCACCTTTTTACATGTCAACATATGTGATGGATGCCATCTGTTTCATGACCCCTTTTCCTCTGATGAACTGGAGTTGGACCCCGATCAGTTATGAACCTATTCATTTTTATCACTCCAAGTTATGGGAGGAGAAAGCCAAAGATTTATTTTATGAAATATGTCACAATGTCGTAGTGCGTGTTCACATAGCCATTTATGGAGGGTTTTTTTTTTTGGTGTGATTATAATAGTATGGTGCATTGGTGCACACATATGTAATGTGAATATGTGCATATTATATATATTTAAATCATTGGTGTGTATTATATTTTCTAAAGAACTTATGCATATCAAAGAACTAATGCATATTATATACTCTTAAAGCACTAATGTGTATTAGATATTTTGGATAGCATTGATGCTTATTATATTTCTAAAAACTCATTTCATATACTATATGATTCAACACTGATTTTAATATATCATTGTGCATTGTTAAATATTGGTAATGGTAACAATGGGAGTAACAACAATAGTAACAATATTGTTGTAGGAAACTAATTTTTTAGTTAGGACCATAGAGACTCTTATTACAATTATTAGCTCCAGTGTATTTTTGCATGCATTTCACATCGATGCATAAAAATTATTCAAACACAACAATATATATATATATATATAT
>ML791057.1:53487-69843 GCA_009831015.1 Picea engelmannii
TGTCATTTACTCACCTAGTAGCCTCAGTAGATAGAGGAGGTGGGTTGAGTGGAACACCTTCATTATTGTTTTGGTTGTTTGGGTATCATAAATGATGAAACTCAATAGAATAGTTATACCTAAAGCGTAGGTGGCCCACCATAATATATATATATATATATATATATATATATATTAATAGGGAGGGATCCATCCAATGATTATACCTACATTTATAGTATAATATACACAATTGCATGAATCAGAAATGTTTACCATGGTAACAAGTGATTCATAAACAATACACATTCTTTCAAAGCTATGCATCATGTTTTCTCTCAAAATATCTTATGTTGTATCTTTTGGAACACACACAATTTTGAACTTTTGAGCTTTATATTTTTCACCTCTTAGGAATAAACTTTTACCCAAAGAAAGCAAAAGTTTGGAAAATGGCCTTTTAATTTTAAATAAAATTCATTTCTTGTTATTTAATAATAAAGCACGTGCAATATCTATCATCGATGAGTTTCCTTAATTTGATCGAGCGACCCTAACAATCTCCGAAGTTTTGGAGCTGCCTAAGTTTTAAAGGGTAAATCTCTAACGGTCGCATCGGAGCTCCGCGCTTCGGATGTTCCAACAAGTCTAAACCGTAGAAACCCCGAAGCTCCGAAAACCGAAAGTAACAACCCGTGATAAATCCTAAAGAATGCACAAACACAAGTCATAGGACATATGTCTTTTAAATCTTTCATGAGTTGACACATGGCACTTATTTTTGAAATTTTCATTGGATGATTCACATGCTCTCGAGTGACACGTGGCACCTCTCTTTTCTTGACATGTCATATAGAATGACATAATCTCTGCCACGTCACTCTAGGAGATGGCCCTTCAGGGGTTAACAAAGAGTGAGTCCACAAATCACCGAAGTTTCAAAATATCAAAGTATTGGACCTTTCAAAAGAGTAAAAGGAGTTAATAAAACATTTAATATCGAAAGTTAATCACGATTAAGAGTTACTTAATTACTTCGCAGTTTCAGATTTTGAGAAATTTCCTTTGTGCTATATTCAAAATCCCTGAAGTCCGAACTTCCAAAACACTTGAAGTTAATACAACGTTTTAAACATGATTAATTAATATTTAAAATTGATTGTCCAAAGATTAACTCCTCTGCGGGTTCGGGATTCGGGAGGTTTCCACCCTGTGACATCCAAAGCTCCCAAACGCGAACCATCGAAGTATTGATGTAATTTATGGTCGATTAAGGGTAATGATTTCAAACAAATATTGCAGATCGTCAGGTAGTCAATTCCATTAAGGTTAATAAATTCCTCGTCGGTGAGGCTATACGAAGATCGATAAAGTTTTGTTTGAATTAAAGAATTTCAATTTGAAAATCATTTTCACCACTCGCAATTAGTAGTTATATCTAGTAAATAACTCACAAAATTCTCTTGTAATAGGTAAGCTCCTTCTATTTCCTCGAGGATTATGGCGCCGTGAAAAATGGCAAAAGATCTTGATGCAGTGGGTGAGGAATCAAACACGAAAGCATATGTTCTATCAGGCACTACTCCACGAGTCACAGACACTAGTAAAACCTGGACGCAAGTTTTTGAGGTCTTGGAACATGAAATCATCAACTGTCCAGAGGAGTATGTTGAGGAAGACGATGAATCACATTTGGAGTTGCACAAGATAGCAACACGACCGAGAATCATGCCTTACAACAATATGATAAGTTGGGCCTTGTAACACGTTGACATCTAGACCAGGAGCATCATCAACCACGAGCAGGTTGTTGTCGGCTCTTTTCGACCAGAACACCTACAAGTAATGTACAAAATCTCCCCTACTCCTAAATACACTTACAATGTCGCATTCCTTCTAGAGTTTGAGAGAAAAGAATGCATCCAATACGCTAGGAGTGGTCATGATATAATCAAGACATGGTGGGTACATATGGAGAAATTCAGAACCGACGCTTATGGTATGTATGCCACAATGTCTTTGGACACTCATAGGCTGTATGTAGCCATGATGCTATGTTGCATGTTTGGAAAGAAGAGCTCTGCACATTTCTTGGTTTAGTGGGTAGCCATCATGAACGAGGTAGCTGAGGGTTACACTTTCAATTGGGCCAAAATGTTGTCAAAAAATTTGGCCAAGGAAATCATTGATTATAAGACATCGAAATCAAAAGGGAAACACGCTGCTTTTTACATGTCGTCATATGTGGTGGATGCCATCTGTTTCATGATCCCTTTTCCTTTGATGAACTGGAGTTGGACCCTGACCAGTTCTGAACCTATTCATTTTTATCACTCCAAGTTATGGGAGGATAAAGCCAAAGATTTATTTTATGAAATATGTCACAATTTCATAGTGCGTGTTCACGTAGCCATTTATGTTCACCCACCTCCCCGGATTTCAGAGAGAATTATGGGAAACCTAAGCAAGCTCGCAGATTGGTTCATTGAGGAGAATTTCTCCTACATCGATTTTTTTGGTTGCTTGGTTCCTCCTCATTCTCTCCCACAATTTTTACCCGACAGGCTGGTGTGCAGAGAATTGGCATACCGAACAGTGGCAGGAGGTATCATCAAGGAGTTGAAAGCAACTCAAAAAAAGGTTTGGCCGACTTTCCCCATTCAAGTTGGCATGTTTACATTATTGGATTTTTGTCACTCAAAAGTTGAGGCCACAGCCCTGGAGGATGTAAAATTGGTTGACATCGAGTTCAAGAAACATGATCGACATAAGATAGTGGAAAACCATATGGATAAGTTTAACATGAAGCGGTACATGCATGAGAATTCCCCTTATGACGAAATATTCAGGGGAGTTAGATCTTATGAGGAAGTCCAAAGCAGATTCTTGACCCTACCCCCAGAGAAACAAGATGGTTTTCTCAACTTTTAGAAACACGGGAGAAACAATTTACCAAAGATACTACAAGGTGAGTCAATGGACATGCCTCCCTCACAGGAAGTTAGTTCTACAGGATCTGAGCCAATTTCCTCCACTAAACACAAAGCCAAAAAGGTTCCGAAAATCCCAGAAGTATTATTTTAGGAGAGAAGGACATCACTATCAGGACTAAATGATCCTCAACTGATAGCATGGTTCGAGGCCTTCATGAATGTGGGGAAAATTGTCTCTCATTGCACACCAGCAACTCCTGCTGGAAACCTGAATACAACAGGACAACAACATTCCACCGAAATTTCCTTTCCCATCACATCATTAAACCCTCTACAAACTAGCTTCGAAAATCCTAATTCCGGACTCGCTTTCATAGGTGACCTTACTCCTATCTCACCCGAAGAGATGCTTCCCTCAGATTTCTTTTTCAGCAAGAAATGAAATGCTATCGTGAAAATAGAATCTAATCAAAAGGATGGAGTCATCACTAAAAGGCAATGACTGGTGTATGAAGGGAATGACCATGATGGTCCAGAGTTTGCAAAAGAAGTTGCAGGTTCGTTAGGTGCTTTTGCCACTATCAATCAATGGTAATTGGACAATTTGACTGAAGAACTGTGACATAAGTGCCTCTTGGTAGAACACTTGAAAAATCAGATATATACTACAAAGAAGTCTTTCAAAAACAGAATGAACCAGTATTTTGAGCAAATCAGGGCTAGTGATCAACAACAAATCAAACAACTACAGGATAACCTTGATCTACTCCACTAGAGTTCACAAACCAGCCAAGATCTGGTCACTCAGCATGATAAGTCGATAGAGAAGTTGCAGGATAGATTAACCCTAACAAAGGGCACATCGATAGACATTTCGGCCTTCAGAATTCAAGCATCAGAAATCAATGAGAAGCTAGAAGTTTCCCAGCAAGAACTCTATCTTAAATTAGATTCCATCCAAAAATGCTACCAGGTAGTAGACCTTTTCCAAAAATATATATATGTCAAGGAAAAATAGGCCTTCTCATCCCGGTCTAAGTTTCGAGAAGTTCTCATATTGATGCAAAAAGCTAATGTCCCTGATTTTCCTATTCTCTCTTATTCTGAACAAGTAAGGGGCGAAATGGCCCTAAAGGCATGGGAAACAAATATGGGAGAAGGAAATAAACTTGTTTGAGAGGTTAAATAGGCTTTTCTAGAGGCATTTTCATCATTAAACAAAAAACTAATTGAGTTTGAGGGGAATAATATCTTAGAATCCCTGGGGAAAATTGAGATAGAAATGAACTAGCAAAGCTCTAGAAAGAACAAGGAAGCTATTCAGGCAACCATTCGAGAAATGATCCAAATTGATCTTCTAAAATTCAATGAATGGTTGGCTGACCCAATTTCATTGTTCTAGGCCACAGTCTAAGAAGTAAACAAGATTTAGGAAAAGCTGCCCCAAATACAAAAGAAATTGTTTACCTTCGAAGTGAATGAGAGGATTGAGCCTTCAAGGTTCATTATAGCATTGATGTCAAGATGCACCCAATGCATTAAACTGGAAAAAACAAGTATAGTTGGGAGAAAATGAGGAAACATGTATAGTGTCCATCCCTTCCACCCTCTCTACCTTTCACCTTCCAACAATCACTTACCTCATCTATCCCTACCACCTGCATTCTAACCTCCACTCATACCACCTCATCATCGGACACTTGTTCCCCCATCATTCTTTCCATAGACAATTACTTTTCCCTATGACCGTTATCCATCCCTTGACGAGCCAATTCTATGTTATTCATATAATTATCCTCCCCCCATGACCTCAACCGTAATTCATTGCCCCGTTGAACACACCCGAAGGGACAAATGGTAATGAGATCAAACAACCAAGACAATAAGTCAAATGATTGAGGTGGCCTTAATGAAATGTGTACCCAACCCAACGGTTTAAGGAAAATGAGCGCTTCTACCAGTAGATGAAGAGACACAGGAAAGCGCCAGCGAAACTCATCAATATTTACACGATGTTGTTTTATTCAGATGTATTCTATTTTTAGTTAAATATTGTAAGAAGTCCAACGGTTTTTAGTTGTGACCGATTTTGTATAAATACATATATTTAAGATCTATTTGGGGCTTCTTCTTTCCAAATGTAATAGAGAAATTATTTTTGAGTATTAATACAAGTGCAGACAAAGATTCTAAGTTTTGCTCAATTTGAGTTATGTGTTCCCTCTGTGTTTCCATTTCCCCGAATTTCTTTTTGTAATCCTTGAAGAGTGATTGGTTTCAATTTAGTATTACATCTACTGTGATCATATTATACTAGGAGTTCATTCAGTGAACAAATTTTCCTCTATTATTACTGTGAGTAAAACAAGACCTATGATCTATGTGAATTACTGCATGTTATATCCTAATCAAGGGTGCGTAATCTACTTTTATTCTACTGCAAACAAGGTGAGACTTATCTGTAATTGATACATGACTTTGTTTAACAGTTTTTTAACTCTTTCTACATCATTTGATATTATAATTGTGACTCAGATAATGAGATACAACTTCTGTACTATCCCCTTATTAATTTCATTTAAAGATAATTTCTCATAAAACTGAAGGTAGAAAAGGCACTCATTAAAACATTTCATTTAAATATTTGATGCCTGACATTATTCTTTGAGCCTTATAATCAATCTCAGGAACAACATCTTTTTGGCATTGTTGTCGAGGATGAAGAAACGAAATCATTTTCCCTAGGAAAATGAAATGGTAAATTTTGGGCTTTGATGGTGAAAAAAGATTGAATACATGAGGAAGGATTACTTTATCTTTCACCTGGAAACTCCACCATAGAAAAAATTGGCATTTGGTCGCAAGAATATCAGGAAAAACCTGGACAAAAAGAAGACTACACCAGTGTTAGATCCCGGAAATTTGTTGAAACCAAAAGGATATCTCAGACAAACTTCTACATCAACAGGTAAGGTATACCAATCTAGAGTAACACAAGTTAATGTTAAGGTTCTCGCTGAAGAACTAACCCCTAAAGAAAGTTTTAAAAAAGTTCATTTTGTAGAAGCATCAACAAGTAAACATGAAGTTAAACTCGAAACTCCAGAGGTAACCATTCCCAAAATAAAATTTGAGGTTGAACGGACCATCCCCTTTTCACTGATAGATACTTTTACCAGTGAAAACAAAGGATCCCTTTCAACCCCATCTATCATTAACACTCAGCCAATTTTTTCCTTCCCAGAAACAAAAGTTTATGTTTCTCAAAATCTTGAAGATTATTTTCTCTACCCGGATTCATCCCCTATTGCCTCTCCTATCTATGCATTTGGTAAACCTGAGGAAACCAGCTCAAGTTTTCCTTTTCCCCCTCATATAGATCTTCTGTCTCCCCACGATATTTTTCCCGAACTTCATTTTCAACACCTCGAAGTAGTCGAAGGGTCGGTAGTTCAGTCTTTCAAAGTTTTTGAAAACTTCATTTTTGGTCCTTGAGTTTTTTTCCTATACTTTCAATGGTCGGTGTTGGAGGTGTTGGTGGTACCATAGGTACAAGGTCGGTTGGAAAATCTCAACCCCCTAGGATCTTCACCAAGGCAGCTACTATATATGATCCCTTAGTCCTCCCTGTTTTTCTGCATGATTTACCGGAGAATTACATGAAGAACCTCCTCAAATTCATGGGAGAAGGGGATCTAACAACAACAAATCATATAGCCTTTTTCAATCAGTTTTTTTATATCCTTGGCATTGAGCATGAGGACGTTTACTCAAGACTGTTAGTACAGAATTTTGAAGGACAAGTAATAACTTGGTTCAAAGGACTCCCAGTAGGTTCTATACGATCATATGACGATCTGGAAAATGCCTTCCTAAGGAAGTGGGGCGAGAAAAAGGATCATCTTTATTACTTAAACAAATTCAGAGCCTTGAGAAAGAAGATTTATGAATCAGTCCTTGAATTTATCCAAATATTTAATTTAGCTTTATCACAAAATCCCAGCCAAAGTCAAACCTGCTCAACCAGTTGCTAAATTCACTTTTGCAAGGTTTTTTTATTCTGATTTTCCTCTATGTTTGAGAGAAACGAGATATAGTACTTTATCAAGAATGAAAGATGATGCTATAGAAATTGATTCCAATATGATGGCATCTAGGAAGTTGAAAACTAAGTTTGAGATGGGAGCCAGAGAACCCAGGAATTTCAAGGAACGGGCAAGACCCTCTGGACCTGGAAAGTCTGTAGAGGAAAAAATGGATGAGATGGCCAAAATTATTAAAGATTTATCAAATAAAATTTCCAAGATGGAATTATATCAAGCCAAACCTAATCCATACGTTAGGAATCAATTCAAGAGAAACAATAATCCTCAGATACAACAAAGACACGTAAAAAATGAAGATCAAAAGATCCAAGCTCCGTTTAAAACTAGGAATTTCATGCAGAGAGATGAAATGCAAGATTATGAGGAGTTAGAGAAAGATTTAAACAAGCTTAGCGATGATGATATTGAGCCACACTTAACCAAGCAGGATTATGAAAAATTCTTAGAACTAGAATCCATGTTTAATAATGATGAAAACATCAACACTCTGGGGGACTCTACGTATCAAGGTCTTATTGACTCAATAATGGTTGAACTTTAACATAAATATGATTTAAGACCAAGGGAGAAAATTTCTACAAATATTCCACTAAAAAGGATTTTATCAAGAAATAAAGCAAGAGAGGAAACAATTACCAAACCATCAATTGAGACTCAAGCATCCCGAACATACAAAGTTGAAAAAAGAATAGTACAAACTAAGAATCCAGAAAATACAGAAGCTGGAGTTTAGACCAGAGAAATTGAAAAAACAATTGTGGGCTTCAATTTAGAAAATGAGCTTAATAAAATTAAAATCCCAATGCCTCTGGTTGAACTTGCTAAAAACCCAATCTATAAAAAGAAAATTTCTAAAGCAATAAATTTTTATGATGTTGAATGTCAAGCTGATGTCATCAATTTGTAGGACGAAAAACCTACAATCATGTTCAGTCCACACATTGAAAACAATAAGGATTATGTTTCTTCGTTCTATATTACACTAATTGTGCACGATCATTTACTTCACAATTGCATTCTAGACTCAGGAGCCTCTCATAATTTAATACCTAATATTATCATGGTAAAATTGGGCCTTGAGATTACTAGACCTTATCAATATTTGTACTCGTTTGACTCTAGAAAGTTGAAGTGTTTGGGTATGATTAAAGATTTGGTGGTGAACCTTTCTCAGATCCCTGTGAAAAGTATCCTTATGGATGTGGTTGTTGTTGATGTTCCTACCAAATATGGTATTCTTCTATCCAGATCTTGGGGTGCCAAATTAGGAGGATTGGTTAATCTAGACATGACTTAGGTTACTATTCCAATTTTTGGTGGACAATTCACTCGAATGTACAAAGAAACTAGACTGGCGTATACTATAAGTGACCCTCAAAACCCCAATAACTACCCAGTCTATGTTGTTGATCAAGACTTAGGAAATTGTATATTATCTATAGATGATGATTTTGAGGAATGTACAAAAGAAGAAAATAAAAAAACAGAAATTTCAAAGAAAAATATAAATGTTAGGGAAGGAATGTGGAAACTTTTCTTCGATGGTGCCTCCTCCTACGAAGGAGCAGGAGATGGAATACTATTTGTGGCGCCAGGGATGAGTACATTGTTGCTTTCTCTTACATATTACAATGGGAGGTAAATTATACCAATAATGTCTGCGAATATGAAGCCTTAGTCTTAGGATTAGAAGCTGCAAGGAAGTTAAAAATCGAACATCTGAGAGTTTATGGTGATGCAGAGCTCGTTGTAAAAAAAGTAAAACAACTGTATCAAGCTAAGCATCCGAGGTTGAGATCATATAGAAATTTCATTTGGGATCTTATAGAGAATTTCGTCTCGTATTTTAATATTCACTCTATTCCCAGAATGTAAAATCATCAAGTTGATTCCTTGGCCAAGGCTGTTGTGACCTTCATACCACCTACTGTTTTGAAACTGAAATATCACATTAAGATGAGACATAGAGCCTCGATCCCAAATAATTTTCAACAATGGCAAGTGTTTGAAGATGACAAACAAATCAAACAGTTCCTGGAAATGGTTGATGAGTTTTTTGAAACTCACATAGATCAGAAAAATCAGAATGATCATGCTTTGATTATGCAGGAAGGGGAGAACCCAGAAAAATTCCAAGATAAGATTGCAAATCACCACATGCTCTTGCTTAAGAACAATCAAATTCCCAGAGGCTTGATCCCCTTAGAAAGGTTGTTTGACCAGGATGACATACCTTTAAATTCTACCTTATGACCTCAACCCGAAGAAGTTGAAGACTGTAATTTAAGAACTAATGAAGATCCAAAAATGGTCAAAATATTGAAATACCTTCCGACCCAAATAAAGAGTAAGTACTTTAAGTTACTTAGGCAATATAAAGATTTTTTTGCATGGTATTATGATGATCTAAAAACTTACAATACCTCTTTTATTGAACACAAAATTCCTTTAAAACATGGTATTAAACCTTTCAGGCAAAAGCTTGGACAGATAAATCCTATTCTCCTGCCAATGATAGAAAGGCAAGTTAAGAAACTCCTTGATGCAAAAAACATCATTCCACTTAGATACTCTGAATGGGTGGCCAATTTGGTCCCCGTTAGAAAGAAGAATGACGAAATAAGGCTCTGTGTTGATTTCAGAAACTTAAATTGGTCGTCTCTTAAAGATAACTACCCGCTCCCAAAGATGGACCATGTTCTAGAAAAGGTAATAGGTGCTAACAATATTTCCATGTTTGATGGTTTTTTAGGATATAACCAGAGCGTTGTTCATGAAGATGAGAGATAAAATACTGTGTTTACCACTCCATGGGGAACCTTTATGTATGATAAAATTCCTTTTGGTTTGATGAATGAAGGAGCCACTTTCCAAAGAGCGATGGATATCGCATTCGTCGATGAGAGAGACAAATTTGGTGTTATCTATCTAGATGATCTAATAGTTTTTTCCAATTCTGATGCTGAACATTTGTTGCACCTTAGACAAAGCTTCGAAAAATGTAGAAAATTTGGTTTGTCTCTTAATCCCAAAAAATCACATTTTTCTATGCAAGAAGGTAAGTTCTTAGGCCATATAGTGTCCAAATAAGGAATCAAGGTTGACCCTAAGCGAGTTGAGGCTATTGACCTGATTAATATCCCTAGAAATAGAAAAGAAATTCAATCTTTTTTAGGTAAGATCAACTTTTTGAGAATATTTATTCCCAACTTTGCTGAAATAATTAAAATGATTACAGATATGTTAAAAAAGGACAACGAAGTAAAATGGACTGCAGAAGCCAAAGCGTCTTTCGAGTGTGTCAAGAAAGCTATAGGGGAAGCACCGGTACTAGCAAGTTCGGACTATACAAAGGAATTATTAATCTTCTCGTTCACTTCTAAACATACTATTGCAGCAGTACTCCTTCACACTAGTACATATTGTAAAAATTCTAACGTTCTATTTGCGGCGTTATGGACAAAATTGGCCATACTATTGAAAAATAGAGGAAATTAAAAATTAAAAAAAAAAACATATTTCCCGATAACGTCATTATTGCCACATTGACATATCTATTTCCACGTTGTCATCTCTCTTGCCATGTTGTCATCTCTCTTGCCAAGTTTTCCACATAGTCATCTCTCTTGCCATGCTGTCATCTCTCTTGCCAAGTTTTCCACATAGTCATCTCTCTTTCCACATTTGTGATATAGCCGTATCTCTTGCCACATTTGTGAAGATAGTTGTCGCAGTTGCGACGTTGTGGAAACTAGGTTTTCCCCCTCCAAAGGTCACCTAGTATTTTGACCAAGTCAACTTTGATTTGGTCAATGATCGTCGTAATTGCGACGTTATAAAATCTATAAATATGTTGCATTTTATGGATGTTGCGACAAGTTTGTTATAATAACGAAACTTCAAAAAGGGTTTGTGGGTCTTCTCAGCTAGAGTACAACTATTAAAAGACATTGTACTAGGGCTCTTCTTATTTCATTTTAATTTTCTGATCAGTCGAATTTTAAAGGAAACAACTATTAAAAGACATTGTACTAGGGCTAGAGTACATGATGGGAAACAATGACCTGTGAATGGGGCCAACGTTGAAATTTTTTCAAAATGTTTCTGTATGGCATCATACATCCTTGAGTCTTGAAACCCTCCCATACCGTCAAGTCATGTGTCTAGTCTAACCATGTCAAATTTAGATGTATACAGGCATGTATTGAAGAAATTTCAACATTGGCCCCATTCACTACTCACTATGTGGGGTCGGTGCATGACATTTTTGGTGGTTGAATTGGAGGTTCCATGACATTTCAAGAGATTTCCAACAAAGATTCTATAGATGGAAACAACGACATTTGACAATGAGACACCCATTATGAACATTGTTACAAACATGGATGATCTAAAAGATTATGTGATCAAGACATCATTTATCCTTGAGTCTTGAAACCCTCCCATACCATCAAGGCATGTGTCTAGTCTAACCATGTCAAATTGTGATGCATACATGCACATATTGAAGAAATTTCAATGTTGGCCCCATTCACTAGTTCTCACTATGTGGGGTCAATGCATAACATTTGTGGTGGTTGAATTGGAAGTTCCATGACATTTCAAGAGAGTTCCAACAAAGATTCTACAGATGGAAACAACGACATTTGAAAAATATGAGATGCCCCATTATGAACGGTCTTGCAAACATGGATGATATCAAAGATTATATGGTTGGGACATCAAACATCCTTGAGTCTTGAAACCCTCCCATACCGTCAAGGCATGTGTCTAGTCTAACCATGTCAAATTTCGATGCATACAGGCACATATTGAAGAAATTTCAACGTTGGCCCCATTCACTAGTGCTCACTATGAGAGGTCGGTGCATGACATTTGTGGTGGTTGAATTGGAAGTTCCATGACATTTCAAGAGAGTTCCAACAAATATTCTATGGATGGAAACAACGACATTTGACAAATATGAGACGCCCCATTATGAATGTTGTTGCAAACATGGATGATCTCAAAAATTATGTGGCTGGGACATCAGACATAATCCTTGAGTCTTGAAACCCTAGTCCCATACCGTCAAGGCATGTGTCTAGTCTAACCATGTCGATTTTTTATGCATACATGCACAATTTGAAGAAATTTCAACGTTGACCCCATTCACTACTAACTATGTGGGGTGGATGGAAGAAATTTCACTATGCGCATTCACCTTCAAGGCATGCCCCATTCACTATGCTCACTATGAGACATCCATTATATTGAACGTTGATGCAAACATGGATGATCTCAAATATTATGCAGGGACATCAAACATCCTTAAGTATTGAATCCCTCCCATACCTTCAAGGCAATTATCTAGTTTAACCATGTCAAATTTTGATGCATATGGGCACAGATTGAAAACATTTCAACGTTGGCCCGATTGACTGCTCACTGTGTGGGGTCGGTGGAAGAAATTTGTGATGGGTGTATTTTAATTTCCATGACAAATTTCAAGATAGTTCTGGTAACGATTCTATAGAAGGGAATGACGAATGATGACAATGAGAGGTGCAACATGATGAACGTTGATGAAAATGTGGATGATCTCAAAGATTATGTGGGGACATCATACATCCTTGAGTATTGAAACCCTCCCATACTGTCAAGCCATGTGTCTAGTCTAACCATGTCGAATTTCTACGCATACAAGCCCAGTTTGAAGAAATTTCAACGTTGTCCCCATTCACTACTCACTATGTAGGGTCGGTGCAAGATGACATTTGTGGTGGGTGAATGACAACAGTAATAAAAATGAGGAGTTGATGACATCATCCTCTAAAGAATTTGTGAGTGAATATGATGAGTGGATTACATCTTTCTCACCAACATATGTCCACTTAGTCACAATGACACATCTTTGATATCCTCCAACGTTAAAGAAATCCCCACATCAGCAGGGAGTTTAAACATTTTCAATAAGTGTGAGTCATTCATGCATTCTCCTACCTCATGGAAATCCTCTTGTGATCATTCTCACCATTATTCACATAACCCCCACACTATATTCCCCTTAGTTACTCAATAATCCAAATTTAGAAATGACCAAAACTAATGCAACAATGACGGAATAACAAACCTTGGAAGAGAGATAGATGGTTGTAGATAAGCATATAGGCAAGGAAAATTAGAAAACCTTTAACCCCATGCCCATGAAATAGTCACTTATTAATTATTTAAGAGCTAAGGCAATACTCCACTAGGTTTCCCATAAAGAAACCAATGGTCGGTGCAAGATGACGTTGGTGGGTGAATTGAAGCTTATGTGACATCAACTCTTAGAAAGTCTCATGAACCACATCTTTAAACCCTTTGTACATCATTTTTCCTTGTCTTTTTTGATGACATCTTAATCTACAATAAAACTTGGTAATCCCATGTTACCCATGTGGATTAGGTCTTACAACTACTTTATCATCATCAATTATTTCTCAAAAGGTCCAAATGTACCTTTGGTGTATTAGAAGTGGAATATTTGGGCCATATTGTTAGTAAGGATGGTGTATGAGTGAACCCAAAAAAATATTGAAGTAATGAAGGATTGGGCACATCTTAAGATTCTTAAATGTTTACGAGGTTTCCTTCGTCTAATAGGGTATTATAGAAATTTTGTCAAGAACTATGGAAAAATTGTTATTCCTCTCTACTATAGCGGGAAAACACTCGTATGGACTACACTAGGGTTCAACATGTAGGCAAATCTAACTGTCTAAAAGTCTCCTACTCTTTATACTACCCTGAATATACCCCACATTCATACAATAAATACAAAGTAAAAAGATCTGGTAACTCTACCTTAAACTCTACGTCCATTGTTGATCCTTTCATGTTCGATTGCTCCTCGAATACAAGTCTCCTCCCAAGGCTGACCTGCATTCACAAAAAGAAAAACAATAAACTATGAATATGTATCTCATATATGAATTAGTGGGTTAGATGTCAGTTATAAAACATAAATCAAACATAAATATTGAACAGATCATATTGCGGGATGGAAAAAGTATTCCTTTTATTAATATCAAAAAGTTTACTTACAATGAGATCGACGACTGATCCTCGAACCTAGTCTGGGCTCCTCTTCACCAAGCTCCAACTGCGCTTCCACGTATCTTTCTCCTCTCACACTTCTCTCTATGGAAATGACATAGGCTTATAATGGAGGAAAAAGGCAAGAATGGACAATTCTGGCTCAAAACTCACAAGGTGGATGCAAATTCTTGGGGCAAGGAGGGGATGTGAAACGGGCAGAGTTTCATTGTTCTTATGCTTCTCCTAGGAATGAGACCCCAACACCTCCTTTTATATGAAAAAATGATGGTTATTCAGTTGGGTGGCGGGCAATAGGCGTGGGATAGTTGGAAAACTACCTAATAGCCCGTAATCTCAATGAACGCGGGTTGTAATGGTGCAACTAGCGTACGTACACGAGTTGTAGTGGTGCAGCAGGCGTGTGTACGTGGGAAGTAGTGGTGTAGGGTGCGTACATCTTCAAAAATAGGGTTTTTAAGAAGAGTTTCTTAGTGATGGCTTGGAAAAAATAGTAAGTAAGAGGGCCAAATGCCAGGTATGCATATATGGTGCACTTTAGGGTTATAACACTCTCACTTCCTTACTTAATAAAAAAAAAATCGGTTGGATTGAAGAAGTATATCAATCCTTAGTTGTGTTAAATATTTAAATTAATATTTTTGGAGTAAGTGGTTCATTTATCATCAAAGAAAATGCTAGATTCATAAAATACAGTGATGAAAAATTAAAAGATGATATATTTAAATAATGTGAATAGTAGGTGGAAGTTTTCAAACTATGAAACAATGAGTTTGAATATCCATCACACTAAACCAATCCAAGTAGAACATGTTAGATTCAATCTTTTGTTTTTTGCCCAGGGGAGAATTGTTTCCTTTCAAATCAATTATTCACTATAATTACTTTGATCCTCCCCTTCATTCAACAAATGTATTATGGCCCAGTGGATTTCTCCTATCATACTTATTTGTACAAATAGTGGTTTATCTAAGATCTTTTATACATAGGAAATTTTCTATTATGGCCAAATTGATTTCTCTTATCTAACTTCTCTATGCATAAAGTGGTTTGTCTAGGTTCCTTTGCACATAGGAAACTTTTTATTGTCATGTATTTCATATTGTTTCAATTAATTTCAGATCTCAACTTACTCCTACTATTTGTTTGTAAGTGAAACCATCAATGGTATTGTTCCTTAAAGAAGGGAATTAAATGGAAGAATGGGGCATTTTGAAATAAATAAATAAATAATGGAATCTTGACTACCTCTCACACAATAAAAACACAAAATGTACAAATATAGCCTAATATAAGAACTCATTAATTTTTTGGTAAGAATTATTAGGCATGACTATTACTAGCATAGATCCATCTTAACCCTAGACTTATCAAGCATTGAGAGTTGTAGATGCTACAACTCTTCCCACAGGCCTGTGGGCAGAGTTTCCTTTCATGTGGGAAAATTTGCCTTTCTATGTGCCTAAATGACCACCATATAAGATGATTGTGCCTCTATAATGAGTGTGATGAATCTTGATGTGTCACACTCATTAGAGAGGCACAATCCTCTTATATGGTGGTCACTTAGGCACATAGAAAAGAAAGTGGGAAGAGTTTCCTTTGCATGCTCCGAAATTTCCATTGTATAAGAGGATTGTGCCTCTCTAATGAGTGTGAGACATCTTGATGTCTCACACTCATTAGAGAGGCACAATCCTCTTATATGGTGGTCATTTTGTCACATTGAAAGGAAACTTTGCCCAAAGACCTGTGGATAGAGTTGTATCATCTACAACTCCACTCACAGGCTTGTGGAAAATTTTCTAGATGCTACAACTCTACCCACAATATTGTGGGAAGAGTTTCTGTTGGATTACTGAGAGGGGGGGTGAATCAGTAATAGAGCAATTTAATCCTTTTTAACCATATAATCCAAGTGTTATATCAATGAAGTATTATCATCCAATAACTACAGAGTAAATAAGAAATGAACAAATGAACAAACATACACATAAACAGTACACCAGTGTTTTACGTGGAAACCCAAATCAGAAGAAAACCACAGAATGTTTTTTCTTATATGTCTTGAAGAATTACATTCATTGGAAGCACCAACTTCCTTTATTTTCCAGGTGCAACTGGAAGGAGGCTCCAACCCCCTAGTTTCTCAGGCTACAACCTGAGGGAAGCTCCAACTCCCCAACTCTCTGGCTACAACCAGAAGGAGGCTACAACCCCCTATGTTCTCCGGCTACAACCGGAAGGTGGCTACAACC
>ML791057.1:73372-104257 GCA_009831015.1 Picea engelmannii
ATTGTAGATAAGAGTGCTAGGTGTGTTTGTTCTGGTGAACGGATTTTTCTTCTAGTCTCAACTCCTGCATCTTTGTTTCCAATAATCTGATCTGAAGGATGATTCTTTTGTACTTGTTTTCTAGGTGTCTTTGGAGATACTTTCTGAACTTGCTCTTCTGCTTCTGTCGGATTCTCTTCATCTTCATCTTCATCTTCCTCTTCTACTTCTTTTTCATCTTCTTCTTCAAAAATTTGTTCCATTGATTTGTTTTCTTCTTCCTTTGATTATGGTCTTCCTGTTTCATCAATTGTTACGTTGATGTTTTCCACAACTTTGTTCAATCTTAAATTGTAACACTTGTATGCTTTTCTTGTACTTGAGAAACCAACAAGTATTCGTTTTTCCACATGAGAGTCAAACTTTCCCATTCTGCCATCTTCTCTTTTGATGTAGCATTTGCTTCCAAAAACTCTGAAGTGCTTCACATTTGTTGGTCTTCCATTCCATAGCTCGTAGGGAGTTTTATCAGTGTTGTTTCTAAGCATTACTCTCTTTTGAATGTGAAATGTTGTATGCACTGCATGTGTCCAAAATATATCTGCCAATTCGGAATCCATTAGCATTGTTCGAGCCATTTTTGTACTATCATGTTCTTTCTTTCAACAACTCCATTCTGTTGAGGTGTCCTAGCAACGAAGGATTGTTTTTTTATTCCATGACTACTACAGTAGTCCATAAATTCCCTTGAAGTGAACTCTCCTCCATTATCAGATCTCAAACATTTGATTCTTGAATCCATCTCATTTTCAACCATTTCCTTGTAGATCTTGAATTTTTCAAAAGCTTCTGACTTGTTCTTGAGAAATAAAACTGCAATCATTCTTGTATAATCATCAACTAATAACATAAAGTATTTTTCACCTTTTAAGCCCTTTGTTGTAGTTGGTCAAACTAGATCGGTGTGCACAATTTCTAGTGGTCTTGTTGTTGAATATTCCTTTGATTTGAACCTGGTATTTGTTTTTTTTCCTTGTTGACAATGCTTGCATAAAGTGTTGGTTGGTTTCGTGATCTGGGGCATTTCTCTGACTGTTTCTCTTTTGTTAACTTTGACAAGGTTATCAAAATGCATATGACCCATTATTCTATGCCATAGCCAACTTTCATCTTCCTTTCCTAGACAACACTTTTCATTTCCAATTTCACTTAACACATATATGTTGTTTGAAGTTCTTGCAACTGTACCGACCAATTTCCTTGAACCTTGTTTCCTTATCTCACACTTTTCTGAATCGAAAGTAAGTTTATGACCTTGGTCACACATTTGACTCACACTTAGAAGATTATGTTTCATATCTTCTACCAGTAGAACATTTTGTGCCTTTTCATTCTTGTTCCCAATTCGAACTGTTCCTTCTCCAACGATTTTGGATGAATTATCATTTCCAAAGGAGACTGGTCCATTTTTTTCTTTTCGTAATGTAAGAAATTTTTCATTATCACCTGTCATGTGTTTTGAACATCCATTGTCAACATACCAACCATGTTTCTTCTGCTTGTAGAGCGACTGTGCATTCTTTATTGTTATATTGATCTTGCTTTCTTATCCATGTCATTTTCTGAGGTTCTTGTCTGTGACTGTTGTTATTCTGTTGAGGTTCTTTAGAAGAGACTGTCATTCTGCAATCCTTGGCCATGTGTCCAAAATTGTTACATTTGTAACATTCCAGTTCAGTGCTTAAAGATTCAAACCTGTTGTAACTTCTTCTTTGTGTGTCACTAGGTCTCCTTGAATAATCCCTTTGTGTATAACTCTCAAAGTTGTTATTGTTCCTGTTGTTAGCTCTACAATTCACAACTTTATGTCCAAATTTATTACATGCATAGCATAAACCAAAAAATATAGTTTGATATCTGGGAGTTGAAGATATTCTGAAAGGAGGTGCTCTTATGAATCCTTCTTCTTCTTGAGGCCTATTTGTCTGTTGTTGATTCTGAAATCTGAATATTCTTGGTGGAGGAGTGTCCCTGTAATATTCCTTGTATATCTTCCTATCCTCTTTGATTGTTTTTGCATAGATCTTTGGATTTGTTTCTTGATCTATTTTTTTGGAGCTTGATCCCTTTTCTGTTTGATTGTATCCAAGTCCAGACTTGTCAAGATGAGATTTTTCACTACTGATAATGTCGTCTAGAACTTTTGAGATATTCTGCATATTTTTCTTTTGAATATCATTTCTTAGTGTGACAACCTCTGCTTCCAAGTTTCCAATGATCTTTTCCTTTTCTTCTAGGTGTTCTTTGAGTGCTTCTTCAATTCTTTTATCTTCTTCTATTTGAACCTTCAATTTTGTGATCATTTGTTCTAGTTCTCAAGTGTCATTTTTCTTGTCTAGTTCTACTTGTAGTTTCTTATTTTTTTTCTTTTCTCTTCTGAAAACTTCTATTGCACACATTAATTCTTCTCGATAGTCAACTTCTGCCTCTTCAATTTCTTCTTCGACTTCTTCACATTCTTCTTCGGCTTCTTCATATTCTTCTTTGGAGTCTTCTTTGTCAGAGTCTTTTACTGCAATGAATAGAACTCTTCCTGTCTCATTGTCACTAACTTCATCTTCATATGATGATGAGATGTCTTCTTTGGTGTATAAGCTTTTCTTGAAAACTTTCTTTGTAGTTATTTTGCCTTTATATGTGTGTTTTCCTTTTGAGTAACCTTCATCGTTTCTCTTTTTCTTATGAGGACATTTGTTAGAAAATGACCAATGCCATCACAATTAAAACAAATTAAAGGGAGCTTACCTCTATACCTACCGTTGGTTCCCTTGTTCAGTCTTTTAACGAAGTTGGCCACTTCTTCATCATCTTTCAAGGTGTCACTGTTGGTGCTATATTCTTCTTGTTCTTTTTTATTTTGCTTTGATCTTTTGGATGCCTTGAAGGTTGCTTCTTTTACATCTAGATTTTCCTACTCAGTTCTCATTTCATATGTTGTGAAGATTCCATGCAGTTCGTCCATGCTTATTGAGTCCAGATCCGATCTTTCTTCTGGTGTTGATATCTTAGGGTTTAATCTCATAGGAAGAGATCTTAGTATATTTTGAACAATTACAGATTCTTCAATTTATTCTCCCAATCCTATGATTTCATTCATTGTTTCATCGACTCGTAAGAAGTAGGCTGCAATATCTTCATCTTCCTTCATTTTTAGTTGTTTGAACTGACCTCTGTAAGTCTGAAGCTTTGTTTCTTTGACTTTTGTATCTCCTTCATAAATATTTTGAAGCTTGTCCCAAATCTCTTTAGCGAATTTACAGTGTGCAACTTTGGTGAATAACGTATAACTGATACCATTCAAAAGTGCATTTATGGCTTTGGAATTATTCTCACTAAGTTCTACTGCTTTGTCATTTGTTGGTGGAACTGTTGGTGCTGTGTATCCATTTACAATTGATTTCCAAACTTGAAATCCCTATGCCTGTATATATGTCCTCATCCTTATGCTCCAAAAAGAATACTTTTGTCCATCAAATTGTGGTATTCCATTTTTATATGAGTTGGTACTCTCCATGATCTACCTTTTAGTGGTTAAACTGATTTCTGAAGGAACCTTCTCTGATACCAATTGTTGGATTACTGAGAGGGGAGGTGAATCAGTAATAGAGAAATTTAATCCTTTTTAACCATATAATCCAAGTGTTATATCAATGAATGATTATCATCCAATAACCGCAGAGTAAATAAGAAATGAACAAATGAACAAACATACACATACACAGTACACTAGTGTTTTACGTGGAAACCCAAATCGGGAGAAAACCACAGAATGTTTTTTTCTTTTATGTCTTGAAGAATTACATTCATTGGAAGCACCAACTTCCTTTGTTTTCCAGTTGAAACTGGAAGGAGGCTCCAACCTCCTAGTTTCTCAGGCTACAACATGAGAGAATCTCCAACTCCCCAATTCTTTGGCTACAACCAGAAGGAGGCTACAACCCCCTATGTTCTTCGGCTACAACCACCTGTCCTTTCCCCGTCCTGCCACCCTAAAGTAGAAATAGAATGATGGAACCATTTTCAACCTATCACTATGAGATATACCACTGTAAACATGTACCAATAAATCTGAACCATGCATCAACTTGTACCTCAACCTGTAATCAACCTGTACCATAAACAAGTGCATCAACCATGCACCAACCTGTACCAAATAACTTGTAATCAACTTGTACCATAAACAAGTCCATCCAACCATGTACCAATCATGTGTCAACTACTCATCAACTATGACTCATCTATATGTACCAACATCATCAACTATACACCTCATGTATGTGCCAACTCATCAACTACTTGTCTCAACCATGTACTCAACATGTACCTCAAACATAATCCCTCATCAATTTCATCATCCAAATATGATTTGTAGCTCTGTAATAGACCTGTTGTATATGATCACATTCATGTAAACATTCCTTAACTTCAACAACAAGAGACTATCATTTTCATCAAAATTTTCTTTAGTCTCGCATGCCTAGTTTTGGATTAGTCAACAACCCTAACTTGAAGTAATCATAACTTTGTACGTGTAATGTATAAATATCTGAAACTGATATACAATGTTCTTCAGTGTGTTTTATGCAATTCCTCCATTTTTCACTACTTGGAACCTCTCAGAAAATGAGTTATAGAAAAAATGGCATGCATTGTTGAATTATGGTTTATTCTAGAGAGAGACCTTGTAGAGCGTGCCCTGCAAGGAATATTTGTTGAATTAATATGGAACTATTAAACAGAATACTACAGACTATAACCTAACCAACACATTTGGTTTCATTTAATTTGGATTTTTTATAAAGAAGTTATGACGTTTTTACCCGAAACACCTGTTTTGACTACTTTCAGGACTAGCCACAAACCCTATTTTCCACAGAGTGAAACTCCAAAAATACAATGACCCACAAGATGAATTTTTTACCACAGATACTTGGATATGTTTTGTCAATGGCATATCAATTTCACGATCTAAATCATTATAGACACAAAGTTATAGAGAAAATGGTGAGATGGCCTGTAAATAACATACCTTAGAAAGCACCATCAAAAGAATTTATCCTTCCCTTCATTTTGACCTTCTTTTCTTCACCTTCCCTTATAATTTCAGCTTAGATATCCTTGGTTACCTAAAAAACCTATAGATATTCAATATTCTCAAGTGTTATTAAAATGAGAGAGCCTTGCCTCTTATTTATACTCTCTAAGTAGCTTCCTTAAAAACATCTTCTAGGTCACTTGGCCCCACTTTCCTTATTTTAGGGTTAACCCACTTCTAATTTCTCCATTAAATTTATTATTGAAATAATTTATTTTGTATTCACTTTGAATTATAATACACTCGTTACTTCACTTTATTATTACCTTTTAAAATCTCTTAAACCACTTTGACTACTTTGACCTTTTGGGGCTTCTAGATGACATATGAGGGTCCTCCAACTTCGTAAGGCCATAACTCTCAAATCGTGAGGAGTTATGTGACGTTCCACATACCACCAGAAATGGAATGAAATTTACTATCCATATAGAATAGTATTATCTAAAAATATATCATAACTCATAACTCTATCCATCAAACAAACTTGGCTCCATTAACCAAACCTGGGGTCTCCAACTTCTCATGGTCATAACTCTCTAACCGTGAGGAGTTATGTGACGTTCCACATACCACCAGAAATGGAATGACAAGCACTATCCATCTAGGATAGTTTACCTGAAAAAATAATTGTTCTTCATCTCATTATTCCACAATTAAGCATGGGTTCTCTTACTCCGCAAAGCATCTTCCCGTGAGGGATTTCACCATAAGGGGACCACTTTGGAGTTCATCCATATTTACTTATTATCAACCATGAAAAGACAATAATGAGTCATCTTTACATAAAACAATATTGGGTCCATTACCCAAACCTTTGTGGTGCGGGGATTTCTTCAAGGGTTGACATCAATGACAACCAACCTTAATCAACAGTTTCCCCATGGGAATATTTGTAGACAATACAAATCTACCCTCATGCCTATGTGGCAGAATTTTCCAGAGGGATACCAAATAACATGCCCCATAATTGGGAATTATTCAATGTTGAGTGACGTCCAATACATCGAGTGTCTCAATGAAGAGATTGAGCCAATGTTTGAGATAATGGTGGCACAATATCTAACAACTCCTCCACAAATCCCTACCACATATAGCATAAAATAAATCCCTCCTTCCAGTATTGTAATGGGAATGGAAGAAACCCAAGAAGCAACTAATATAGGAAGTGATGATACTAATGTACAAGACCTCCTATACTAGTTGGAGGAAGCAAGGGAAGAGGTCCTTGGATGGATTACCAGTGCAAAGTCAAGGAGGGAAGTAGAAAGTAGAGGTAGACAAGTTTCTTTAATATGGCATGAAAAAATTATTTCTTACCAACAATTTAAGTCTCAATTTCTCAAAATGAAACACATGGATACCATACAACAACTAGAAAATAAGAACTTAACCCTAATAACAAACAGGGAGGGAGTAAGTGCAAGTTTGAAAAAAATGTCGTTTTAGAGAGATCTATCACTAGAGTAGATAAAGTTATGGAGGAGATGTTATATTATAGACCCCCATCAACAAACACCATCAACGAGGAAGAAACCCAATAAGCAGACAAAGAAACTATTGCATTCAAACCATTGCCAGATGATGCAAACATAAACTGACACATGGGATGGGATAGACAATAATTGTTGCACACATGTGGTTTGTGCAAATTGGTTGGTAGTTTATAAGTAAAAATCATTGTGGATATGACCATAATAAAAAAACACCTTTGACATAATAAAAGTTATAATGATTGATCCAAGTAAAAATCCATTAAAAATTGGAAATTATAGAAGAAGGGTTAGACAAAAATAATATGTGTGGCCCTTTATTTCAATCAATGAATGGTGTATGGGGATAAATATGATCTCTTTTGAAATTGTTCATTATTGTTGAATCCCTTTGAATAATTTATGCCAATGTTCTATAGGAGGTACTCAAGAATTATGTACTGCTCCATTGTAGGCTCCTCTAAAGATACCAACTTCTTCTTAATGAATTCCACTTTTGAAGAAAATAAGGTTAAGAGGATAGAAGATCCTTTTGCAAGATCTCAATGCTCTTTTTTGACCACCAATCATGCCCATAGAGAGATCTTTTACCATCCATTATGAATTTATGTATGCCTTAAAAGAATTTTTGCGACCTCTTTTGACTTGGAGATCCCTTGGGGAGACATTTTATGATCCATTACAATTTGATAGGTCCTTTAAAAACATTAATGTGACCTCTTATCTCTTGGCACCCCTCCTCTTTGACTATCGCATCTCTTTCCATCATAGCTTTCCTTTCTTTTTGTGAGTGGTTTAGCTTCTCTCTTATTGACAAATAATGCCAATGCTTTAAAGCAAGTTTATGACTATGCTCTATCTCCTATTTCCTTCTAATGACTACAATAAATGATTCAACATCTTGATTATGTCATGATATCTTTTTTGAGGGGTAGTTTTTTTACAATTATTTTATCAAAGAATCATATAATTTGAACTGTTGTTCTTCTTTTCTTATTTTTTATTTATTTCAATCTATCTTTTATTTATGAGTTTCGAAGTTGAGTTCTTTAAAACTGATGGGTCATCAAGGATCTTGGTTGTGATTCACCATTAATGTTATTATACGTTGACACTAATTTCCTTCCCTTTTTCATATGATCCAACATCTCCTTTCATTAGTACCTAGACAAGGAGACTTGTGCCCATTCAAAGAAACTACTTTTATGCTTGCACCCATTCATAAACTCATGCCCATTCACAAGAAGATATAGATAGCTTGAGATCGCAATTAGAGAGAGCTCGTGGAGGGCACAGGGAGAGAGCTCACAAGCTGCAAGTTTAGAGAGAGCTTGCAGTTAGAGAGAGCTCGTGAAGGGCACCGGGAGAGAGCTCCCAAGATGCAGGGTTAGAGAGAGATCGTGGAGGGCACTGGGGGAGAGAGCTCACAGAGGGCACCATCAAGGAGAGAGATCTCACGAAAAGAATGGTAAGTTGTTGAAAATACTTCTATGTATTCTCATAAAATGCCTTAGGGTAATCAGTGATGTCTTGAGCTTGGAATTCATTGTGAATGTGTAGGATAATAGTGGCATCCATGTTGAACATTCCCAACTTCCGTAGAGCTCCCATTTGATCTTAAATTTGAGCTCATAAAGTTGGGGTTAAATTTTTTCAACAATTTATTTTCAACTCCAAATAGACCAAACATTGTTAAAATTCTTAAACTTGCATATTACTTCCCAAGATTCATAGATAAAGAAGGAAATGAAAACCTTTATACATAAGTCTCAAAGGAAGAACTAATGGAGGTAGAATTTTCCTTTCAAAAGGATAAAAACTCAAGTCTTGATGGGTGGTCAATAGACATTTTCAACCCTTTTGTGATTGGATGGAAGGTGATATCCTAGTTATAGTAGAAGAATCAAGAACTCGATCTGGTAAGGTTATTGGGGCCATGAATTCAACTTTATTAGCTCTAATTCCCAAAAGGGACAATATTGCCTCCTTTGATAATGTTTTCCCTATTTCTTTATGTGATTCTATCTATGAGATAATATCAAAAGTAATTGCAAGAATCTTAAAATGTGTCTATAAAAATCTATCTCCTAAGAGAAATTAGGTTTCCTATAAGGCATACAAATTCATGATGTAGTAGGGGTAGCCCAAGAAGGATTGCACTTGATAAAGGCAAAGAATATTCCCTCAATTGTAACTAAGATTGATTTGTGAAAAGTATATGATAGGGTTGATTGAATGTTTCTAAAATTGACATCTACTCAGACAAGATTTAAGTTTCCCTTCATAAATTGGGTTGAAGCACGATTGACATCATCTTATTTTGTTGTGCTCATAAATGGATTAACAACCCACTTTATTTAAACCAACAAAAGGCCTAAGGCATGGTTGTTCAAAAAATTAAAGGGTTAAAAAATTATCTCTAACTAGAGGGTTAAAACACGATCTCCCCTTCAAATTACTTGATTTCAATAAATGATCAAAATACATGTGTTTTGTACCAAAGGAAAATTCATAAAGGCATAGAGATTGGCCTTGATTGTTTCAGAAAGTGGAGAAGTGAATTTTAGGCTAGTGTATTATGTGTCTTTCCATGGGAGGAAAATTAACATTGATAAAATTGGTGCTTCAAGAAACCCCTATCTACTAGAACTCTTTTGCTTTATACTTGTAGGGATACTATAAAAAATAAAAAAGAGATGATTTGACTTCTTATGGAAAGGTAATAAGGACACATGGATTTTATTAAGTACACTGGAAGAGGCTAGAAAATCCAAAATCATTAGGTGGACCGGATTTGAAAAATATCCACTTCTTTGGAAAAGCTTGAGTAGGAATGAATTCTTAGAGATTAATAAAAGTACTAGGGTTGTGGGAGGATTCTACCAAAGTACTAGGGTTGTGGGAGAAACTACCAATTCCACCTAAGTACCATCTTCCCTCGTTTTAGTTATGGAGGTCCACTACAAGGGAGGATTCCTTGGTGACCTCAAGGGATCGAATAACAAGTTTGATATCCAATCCTATTGCCCCCTATCTTAATCACCTGTTAGTTGGTCTAGGTCTAGTATTTGTAAGGTGATTGTTGTACTTGCAACATAATCCCAATTCCTTCAAGAAAATCCATCTCCCAAGTTCGTTGTCACAAAAATCTTAGCCATCGAGGTCTTGTCTAGGAATCATGTTTTCTCGTCAATATCCAACATCGATCAAACTAGGAGGTCTTCCATCAAACTATGTGATGCATGCCTCCAAATGCACAAACAAGTTGCCACTCCAATATTTGTAGCGTGGCATGGCATGAGAGGTCCATGTGCATGAATAATATCCCCAAACTGCTTATTTCATTCTAACCAATGCCTCAAGAGTTGTAAGATTGCATCAAGAGTTGTGAAGGAACTCAAGTGTTGTGAAGATACCTTGGGAATTGTGAAGATACGAATCAATAAAAACTCTCGTATTTGTTACTTAACAATGTACTTTACTCTCAATTGTTCACTCCCTTTTGACATGTATAGGCCACCTTTACCTTTCTACCATTTCGTCTCCTTGGGTTCATATTTCTGATGAGGGTAGTGTTTTCGTTGAGTTAAAGTTCCACCTTTCTTGTTCATTTTTTTCAAAAATACCATGATTTGGGTTGTCTTTAAATTGTCCAAAAACTCTTAGGGTAAAGTTACATGAGAACAATTCCCAACATAATAGGACACTAGAAAGAGTAACACTATGGTAATCATTATAATCTTACTGTGATACTAGTAGGATACTAGTAATGAACTAGTGTTACATCTTGATTGACTAATTGTTTCTGTCATTAATGGGTTTATAGGATGTAAAATAAAATAGGTATTTGTCAGATCTATCTTCATTGAGTGAGGGAAGTTTAGGTAGAATAGAGGAAAGTGAAACATCTAGTAGGTCTAACAAGCAGAGATCAACTAGAGGTGAGAAGATCAGAAGAAAATTCCATAAATGCATGGAATTTTTTCTTGTGAAAGGGGGGTCATGTTCTTATGATCATGAGAGCATAGACGACATCAAGGTGCCCTTGAGGTACAAACATATAGTGAAACAATGGGTACCCATGGATGTTCCTGAAATAAACATTGATTTTTGTGTAAACGAAAGGATATATCGGATTGCTCCATCGTCATTACATAATTTGCTGCTATTTTCCATGGATGGCATAAAGGTTTGTTATAATGGATTAACTAAATTTATGGAGTACGTCGACCCTGTTATATCTACAAAGATTGGATACGAATAGTCCAATATACAAAAAGTATGTGAAGATATGGCTTGGTTGCAAATTATATACAGCTAAAAGACAATGATCAAAATAAAGGAACAACTATCTACATTGACAGAAGGCCAAAAGAAACAGGGAATGTTGCAGGATTTATAAACAGTACATGACCCGCGACCACAAATAAGCGACCCAATTACGTATTTGAGGGGCGTGAAGGAAACCATGTATTTGTATCTGCAATAAAATCAATAGTTGCAGGGGAAGAGATATTGATTGATTACAATTTGAATCGAATAGATACATATGTTTCTATTATGGGGCGGTACGTATACTAATTTACCCAACTTGTAAGGAATGAATCTCATATTTTATGATTTTCATTATGTTCTATTTTTGTTATCAACATTTGAATTTCTCATAAATTTGAATTTATTTCTCATGATAATGATCACGGTTCTAATTTTACTGTAATGTGGCACAATGATCGTGGTAAATCAATAGCAGCCTCAGAACAAGTAAATGAACAACAATTTTCGAATTGCATTTAATGTGCATTTTATTTCTATGGTGATCAATTATTTTATTTGTTTACATAACTAAATTATCATTTATTTTGTCGAATATGTAGTCGGCGAGACATGTTGTTGATGATGAATCGCTCAGCGAAAGGGATTTGTATGAATCCCCTGACCCTATGATTTTAATAAGGAAAAATATCAATAAAGGAAACAAGGAACTAGCTCACTTGTTAGATATTCTAGATCAAACTCTTGAGGTTGAAGAAAGGATCAGAGAAGTTATGACAAGGCTTAAGATATATAAGGTAATAACCATAATTTCAAGTTGTTTTATTTTTATGTCATAAGATCAATTATGAAAGCTTGATTTTTAACTTTTACATTATCTAAACAAAAAAATGTTTTCTTTCTTATATAGAGATTTTTGGATCCTGTTGACACCGACATGCATGGTATCGGTAGTAGTGGCGCTGCACAAATGCCATAGGGTCCCAACACATGCCCTCGTATAGCTTCCAGGACACAGCTATTCAGATCTCCACCTTCCACACCATTAGGTGGGAGCCACGACACGTCCACCAATGAAGCAGCCACACAGGTAGGCTCTGGAGGTGGTGACGAAGATGAGGCCGATGATTTGAAAAACTATATGGTTTATTTTCCTAAAGCAAGACGTGTGACTAGCACAGGGACCCTTAAGGGCACCTTTATGGTCAACGAGGAAGGCCTTCCATTAAAGCAGGTTAAAGTCCAAGGCAATTTTTAAAATTTTATTTTTTTCATGTTCTCTATGTAGACAAATATAAATCATCTAAATTATTATTTTTAAATTAATAATCATATAATCATTTTCATGTAGGGCACAATGATTTTTACAGGTCCTTGAAGAATAAGGCTTTGCTGATTTTGGGGCCCACCATACGGGAGAGGTGGAATTCCCAGAATTCCAACCTCAAAAAAGAATTGATGGATTATCTAGAAAGCCTTTTTGGTGTAGATACTTTTAATAAGACCTTGGCCACCGCCGCAACTGGCCAATATTTAAAATATACGCGAGAAACATATAGGAAGCACTTGAAACAAAATGATAGGTACAAGCATCCTCTGATGATTCCAGAGAGGGAGTGGAAGGCCCTCATTGAGGACGCAAAAGAGAAGAAATTGATAGACGAAGGAAAAATACCCTCTGGTTCGAGAAGGTAAATTACAATTTCAATTGAATACCTTCAATTTTTTTTAGATGTAAATAAAATTGTGGTATATATTAACATACTTTAAACTGTTGATGATAGGTTGATTGACACGTCAAAAGGCCACAAAATCAAGGCTTGCCAGCATAGGCTAAGCCGGGGCAGCTACTTGAAGTTGCAGTCATGAATTGTAAGTACCTAAATATTTTATTTGTATCGCCTTAAAACTTTTAGGTAATTCCAGCGAATAACATAAAAAATACATACTCTTATGCAATGTAGTGTGACGAGTTTGGAACTTAAACCATGGAGGAAGAACTCAAGCTTGGTTACAAGTACGACTATAAAGCGGTAGTTGAACACCGAAAAAGCTTGGGGAAGATACCAAGAACCACTTTGTGGGATAAGGTAAATAAAATTCAATCCACATTAACCTTTATTATTAAAAGAATATAGTCATGTTGGATATTATTAATATTTACAACTTTGTTTTAATCAGGGGAGAAACACTGTCAACGAACGCACTAGTACTATTGGAGAGCAATGTGTTGATAGCAGTTTGCAAATAGAAGATGGTTATGATCCCATTCAGTCCTAATTTTCCACGGAGGCATAGTCGTACGATGGTGCTACGACCGAGCTGGCACATGACGGTAATATGGTTTTATTTTAATCATATACTTTATAATTTCGTAGTTATACATTTTGTACTTCTATTTTTTTTACTTATACATTTATGATTGTCCGTATACAGTTTGTGGTCCCAATGACAGAGAATATTGTACTTGAGGCTCTTACAGTTGAAGAGGAGCACACGGGGGAAACCATTCCAATGGTGCTAACCAGTGCACTAGGTAAATAATTACATTGTAGGTGTTTTTTTTTAATATTACTGAACTAGTTCAATGATATTTAAAAATTGGTCATTTAATTTTTGTATTTTTTTGTTTTGTAGGTGATGCCTCATCACAGCGGCCTCCATTACACTGTGAGTACCCCGCAACTAGGCGTGCTCTGCGTGATAGGATACAATCACAATCAGATTTTGAAGAGCACCCAGAGAAGGAAGACATAGATATTGATGAAATGATTAGGAACTATAGAGCTAAGATGAAGAGGTTGGCTAAAAGTACTAAATGATGATGTACATGAATATTTTAATATGTTTGTTTTTGTTGTAAATATTTCAATAGATTTATATGTTGGGTATTGGGGAATTAAGAGTGATGTGAGGGGGGGGGAGGGGCACAACTTTGGTAGGCCACTCTCAAATGATATTGCAGGATTAAATGGAAACAACTTTCTATTGTTAATTTACCTAATGAAAAAAAAACTCCATATGGAACTCAAAATCCCATTTTTTTGTTGGAGAGAAGAACTACTAACTTACTCTTGGTAGATATGCTTTTTATTTCAATAATATCAAGGTTATTAGATAGAAAAATATACAATATTCCATAATATAGAAAATAATGGAGTTATTTATTTACTTATAAAAGTGATTAAGGAAATATATGTTGCTAAGAGGATCAAAAGATTCAAAACCTATGTTGTGCTAGTGATGCTAAGCAAGATAGCTAGGAGGTTGACACTTCCATGCAAGGAATGATCATGAAGACCGAGGAGGGGCAATATGACTATGATCAAGAACATGGAGATAGATGGCTCTATGGAAGTAATGGGAGGAAATCTTAAATTCCATTCCCTTTCCATATTCTTGATGTGATGGTGGTGGGAGGGACTCTCCCCTTCCCTATAAAACCTTGTTAATATGCCTCCAAATGATAGTTTCTACTCATATTTAGATTTCATGGGATATTATTGATGCAATATAAGTTGTCATCCCTTCTTAATACATTCAAAATTCCTACTCCTAATAAGGTGTTGTAATTTTCCATTTGATCTACTTGTTGATTCTCAAAATATAGAGGTAGGAAATAATTTCAAAATATTGAGCAAGGCCTTCTTTCAACAAATGGTTCTTCCAAGGTTTGGGGAATAGAGTGTGCATTTACTTACCAAATAATTAACAATTAAAGAGGAATCACAAATCACAGATGCTTGATCATATAAAATTTGTTAAAGGAGATTCATACCTTGAAGCATTGATAGTGCTTCTTTCTCATTCTCTTGGTCCCCATGTGACCCCTACTTATCTATTTAATTTAGGTTCAAATGGAGTTGTTATCACTCCAAGAGTCTTTCCCTGACTGTAAAGGGAATGAGATTGGTAACTTAAAATGATTTGAATAATGTATAAACTGGATCAAGTACTTGGATGACCTGAGAATGCTCTCATTCACTCAAAATACACATGAACTCACTCTAATACAGAAGGCCTTCAACTCTAGTTGCTCGGAAAGTTAAATCAAGTTATGAAATATGGAGAATGCTCATCATATCAGTATAAACACATATACATAGTTGTACATGTGAATGACCAATTATAACAGGCTGATTTTACTCATAGGCTTAGTCTATCAATAAAAATATGAGATGACATTCATCTGTTATTAGATAAAGATAATGAAATGCACAAAAATCTACTCATAAGAAGAGACAAGATAGAAAATGAAAGTTTGAACAAGATAAAGTGAAAGAAGCTTCTGTAATATGTATTCAAATGTCTTTAATACATGAAATATAGCCCAAGTCCCCAAAGTTGAACCTCTAGCCCTAATACCTCTGTGGGCTTAAATAAGCTTTACATAATAGTTATCAGATCCCAAAGAAAAGGATCAAATACCTATAAGATATCTAAATCAAAACAAATACAATGACTAAGGACCTAGATCCTATTTTTATGGAGTCAATCCATATCCTTCTGTTTGGTCTTTGACAGCTCCTCTATGTGATGGAGGATGACTATACTCTCTGGAAAATTTCATGACAGTTGAGCATTGACACCTCCTCCATCCTTGACCAAAATAGAATTCACTTTAAACTTGTCTTATACCTCGTTGGCAAATACTTGGTGTGTAGCACTATGAGTGCAAAATAGTCGACAAATGCTACAAACACTTGTAGAATACAATTTGGACTGAAATACTTGAATATTTGATTGGATTTTGACCTGGAGTTGCCATCATTGTTGATTCTAAACCAAAAGTGTTGCTTCGAACTGTTTGCAATGATACTAATCAGGCTTCATATCATTGCCTTCTTACTTAGCCTTCTATGTCACTATGTTCACATGGTTCAAAGATCTTTGAGGCATAAGTATAGACATCTATGTTAGTGATATATACAGGACTTTGGTATCATCTTACTACTGGAGAGGGTTTGATACCTGAATCTTCACATGCAAAATTTTATTCTCTTTAGGTAAGAATAGAGCATAAGAAAAATGGATATGGCTGAGCTCCTGTAGTTCACTTCGAATGATGTTGGTTGTATGATTTGATCTTATCAATGTTCTGATAACCATATTCATCAACCTCTAAACATATATAAGACAAATAATTTGGATAGACTTCTTGGACCTTTTGGAATGGGCATCACGACCATTCACCTCAATATCCCTGATATAAATATTTTCATGTGGATAGAGGCATAGAACAAACATACCCTGTTTTTTTATGGTACTTTCTTAAACCAATATTTTTTATGACGATGTTCACTAGTGTTTCAGAGGTTATGGACAAGATGTCTCAATTCAGAATTTTGTTTTTGAGGACATGAAATGGGAAGATTTAGGTCTATCATCTTTGGGGTGACCTGATGATAGACATGGGGTACACATCTTCTTTTTCTTGGAGATAGTTCATTTTGATGGTTGTGGATCCTCTTGCCCCATCATGGTGTTGCATGAGATGCTACACATTGATTCATTGGATTATGTGGTTGATTGTTTTGGTGCATGTTTATCTCTTCATGGTTACACTTGATGCTTAGATGGATAGAGGTGATATGGTTTTGGTGCTATGATATGACATTGATGAGAGGACCATCTTGTGGTTTCTTAACATTACATGCCTTTGGTTGATGGTTATGGTTTTCTTACGCCCATATGATTCATTTGGACATTTTCATATTGGTAATTGAATTCCCTTCATGTTACTTCAACACCCTTTCACTGGATGATTTCAAGCACATTGTGATGGGATTGAATTTCGTTCCTAGTATAACACTCTCCTTCATATAATGGAAAGACGTGTGGCCTAGTCATGTATTAGTTCCTATCCTAGACTACTTTTATCTATCTCTCTATATACCATTGGAGGTTGTGGTATTTGAATTTTTCTTATGAACCTTATTCACCTTGATTTTTGACCTGTACTTAGTGCATATTTGAAGGCACTTGGATATTGATTTTCCAGGATAGTTTCATGATTGATCTACAACATCATAAGAACAATTTCCAGCATAAGAATAGACCCTGCAAACCCATAGGAAGACAATAGTCTACAACACTATATCAGTACTCTATTGACAAATTCTACAGCCTGTTTCATCATCGGACAACAGTTAAAAAAGACGTATTTTGTGGGAAGAAAAGTGCCCCAAAAGGAATCCTATACACATTGGAAGCTAATGGTAGGTAGAGAAAAGACTTTGAAAAATCTGAGGATACGCTGCCATGGACTCCAGTAAAATTAGAACTGACGGAATGCATCAGGGGTGTTTCATTTTTTTTAATCTCGTAATCTTGATGCCCCTTGAGCAACACTTGATGATGACTTTTAGCAACAAATAGAATGAAGAATGTTGTGTATGTAATTTTTTATGTTATCACTCCAAGAGTCTTTCCCTAACTGTAAAGGGAATGAGCTTGGCAACTTAAAATGATTTGAATAATGTATAAATTGGATCAAGTTGGATGACTTGATATGCTCTCATTCACTCAAAGTACATATGAATTCACTCAAATACAGAAGGCTTTCAAATATACTTTTTCAGAAGTTTAATCAAGGTATGAAAGTATGGAGAAGACTTATCACATCAATAGAATCCCATATACACGATTGCACATGTGAATGATCAAATATGAAAAGAAAAGTTGTCTTATAAGCTTAGTCTATCAATGAAGAGATGAGATGACAGTCATATGTCATTAGATAAACATAATCAATGCACAAAACATTTACTTATAAACAATAAAAGACAAGAGATGGAAAATTGAACAGTCTATAGTGAAAGAAACTCTTGTTTCAATATGTATTCAAAATGTTTCTATTACAAGAGATGTAGACCAAGTCCCCAAAGTCGAAACCCTATGTCTATGGCCTCTATGGGCTTAAATAATATTTACATAACAATTATCAGATTCCAAAGAAATGGATTGAAAATCAATAGAATCTCTAAATCAAACCAAATACAACAACTAAAGATCTAGATCTTATTTTTATGGAGTCGATCCATATTATTTTGTTTGATATTTAAAGGCTCCACCTGAGCCTCCTAATAAGTGTAGGAGACTTATATCCTCGAATCTCACCAGCTGAGACACCCATTCAATGCTTGATTGTTGAAATCTAGGCGAATTTAGACTAAATCTACATGTACAGGAAAATTCCTAGTTTGCGGCACAATACACTAGGAAAACATGATTTGCACTACAGACTAGATGTGTATGACTGTTTGTGAGAAAAATGAGTTGGAGAGTGACTTTAGTAGATAATGCAAGTCTTGGGGGAAGTTGTTGTAGACCTGATAATTCATGTTATGACCTGTACAACCTTCAAAACCTACATCTTTGATTACTTTGCCCTCCTTTCATTCTATCCTAAAAATTCAGGTTTGGTGTAATAAGGTAATACTTTCATTGCTTAAACCAAGAGTTGAAGGTTTTAGAAGTCATCATCTGAAGAGTAAAGACCCTTTGATATGCATTTTTGTTTATTCCATTTTTTCATTATGGTTGATAATCTCCATGTTTTATAGGCCAAACATCTTCCCTATGCTTCAATAGTCAATATTTCCCTTTGAGAAGTAATCAAAACAGGCTTCATCAAAAGGCATCAAAACAGAGCATATTGTCAATAGGGTCATCATATGAAAAAATGCCAAAATTGTTGCCCAACCTGCTGAGAATCAAAATGGACAGTAAGAACTTGTCTTAAAAAAATGAAACATTAATTAGAACATTGTTTATCAAATTCCTTTAACAGCAAGATTAGGGGAAGAAGTTTATTTCAGGAAGATTGCCAGATTCTCTTTGCTCAACATGTCCTTTGCCAAATAGGCATCTTCTGCTAGTTTCCTGTTGCTTTATCTTAGACTGAGATTCTTCTTATACATGTTCACTAACTGTGCTCTTTGTATGTCTTTATTTCTTACTGTTTTATTTAGTTTAGTAAACTATTCATCAAGATCGGCCATATGCCCATTTATCACTTGTGTTAGTACATCATTTCTCTTCTATAATTTCTGATTTGATTCCTTTAATGCTTGGAGTTCTAACTATGCTTCTGCATACTTGTCTTTGTTCCTTTAGCTAACAAGCACTAGTTGTACAAGAGGCTTCCCAAGCTCAAAAATAATTAGGCAATCTCTTGAAACCCTTTGAGACACATTCATACCTGAAAACTGATGATATGGGAAAAACGGAGAATTTTCCATGAGTCTGTAGCACATCCTTTGTATTTCTCTCTGCTTGCACTGACAACTCGTGAAAGTGTAGAATGAACACCAAATACATGTGAATTTTGCAATTTGAATTGTCACGATAACTTTAAATGACCTCTAACTGAACTTGACGATCTGATGTAGGTGAGCTCACTTTTGAAATATTGTATCCTCATATAACCCAATAACTTGAATGAAATACTCCACTTGCTCCAAATTTGCCTCACCTAAATCTTTGCGTCGTCGATGCCTTTCAACATCGAATCTCAACACTTGGATCTATCTTTTGGCCGTTGGATAATCATTCACCTTCGGACAATCTTGTCGACGTCTACAAAACTTACTTGACATCTAAAAAATCATGTGCACCTAACAGCTCATCGAATCTGATAGTTGGCAAGGAGAGTTTTGTTTTAAAACTGTATTTTTATATCCGCTCAATAGCACAAATCCCACATGGATCGGGTGTTTGAGGTATGCGGACCTTTAAATATGTCAATGGTTTCATTGTATATCGATGAGACATGTGGAGTGTGGTCTTGGCACTTGCGTTGGGCATGTATGTTGACTTGTGGCTTGGCTTGTATTGATTGTAAACTCTGGTATATGTGCTTGACATGTGGACTTTGGTGTGTGAAATGACTTAGCTTAGGATTAGACCTAGTTCACTCGAGCACACACCACTTTTTGGTAAAAATTACAAAAAGAAAATATATTTTATTTTTAGCAAATCTAAAGAGGCATAAAACTAGGGTTTTAGGCAATACTAACAAAGCTTTTGGAATGCAGGTCAGAAGCGAGGATCACAAGGTGTCTAGTCAAAATTTGATAATAGGTGCTCATGAGACTCGATGAAGTTTTATAAAAAAACTATGACATAGGAAAATGATCAAAGAGATTTGACAATGCAAGCATGAAGATGCTAAAGACGCTCAAAAATTTAAGAGGATATTTTGAGCGCTAACAGTTGCAATAATACTGACACTAAGGCATCATCCATGTATCAATTTTGGCTTGACTATAATCTGTAGCAGATCAATACAATCAAAATGGTTATGCAAGCTCAATGAAGGATTTGATTTGAAATTTATTAAGCTGGAAGGAAGCAACATTTATCAGTACTGTAAAGGGAGATCTATGAGCATTTATTGATGCAGACATGATCTATGTCCAGCAGATTCTAAGGCACAATATGTTGGGTTCCCTCCCTAGGATGATGAAAAACAAGCAACCTTCCAACATGGCACATCACTAGCAGTTGTTGCAAGCAACCTACATATCGGGTTAGGACAAATTTTCATCCCATTGGAACAGCAGTATACAACAGTCAAAAAGTTTCTCCTGTGAGGAAGAAGAGACGAGTTACTTTCAGACCTATTTCAGTATCCATATTTCACTCACATCACCATCTTTAGGTCTATTCATCTTTGAAAGCAGTTGATATATTGGACATGGCAGGAAGAGTGCTCAAGAAAGGTGAGATACCCATTTCTATGAAGACATATGGTTGTTATATCTAGAACGATCGGCCTATTGAGTGGTTTTAATGTGTATTTTGAGGTATGTATTGGTTAAACAGCCAAGGGAAGGTTGAAAAATGGACCACGGATTGCACATTTTATGAGAACATTCAAATTTTTGAGTGTTTATAACCATTTTTACGTGTCTTCCATTTGAGATCTACTTTTGATGGAATTTTTTGGCACAAATGAAGGAACACACTTGGGATTTAATCACCATACCAAGAAAGTAAAAGGTCAGAGCATCCTTTCTTGACACACATTCCTATGAGTTCAACCAGTACACATTGAAGCTTTAGAGGAGAAATTTTCCTTGGGTGTTGTAGCTCCATGCCTAGGGCATTGTGACATACATTGAGAGTTGTGAATAGGTGCCTTGGGCATTATGAAAGCTGCTAGAATGGAAGTCCATCTTCGAGTACCTGCACATTTTATTTTGGTTTGTCTCATGCATCTTGGGTAGATGTTAGGTGGCAAGATAGTTAGAAGGAAGAAACAAATTCATGGTAGCATACTGTAGATCTAGCATGGCAATGAGGATTTAGGACTATTTTAAGATGTATTATGTTGTAATTTTAGTTTGTGTAGTTTGAGTCGTAACATAGATTTTTTACCCTATTTAAATTTTATAATAACAAATATAGGGAACAGAGAGAGATTCTTTCATATTACCTATTAAATCCCAAAACAAAACACAAACAAATTTCATTCCTTAATCCATTGTCTAAGGTGAGATTAATGCTTATTGTGTTTCCTACATATTCATTGATTATGATATAAATAAAAGTAATCTAACTATGGAAAGGAATAAGAGAGAGAACTTGTTTATGGACGTCTAAGTTTGTAGAAACATTCTCTTAGAATTCCTTATAGCTCCAACTAGTAATCTTATCTTCTTATCTCTCTGTTACTATCATATCCTCAGATATATCAACTCCCTAGGATGGCTCTGCACTGCTCTAGGAGGCCAGGCTTTAATCTTGATACAAGAGGATTACTTCAGGAATGTTGTGTTCCCTACACTGATAACCCTAGTATGTTTATGAAAATACTGAACAATGCAGTAATAAAATATTGAAGAAATGAAAATAAAGAAAAAAAATAATACAATTTTAGAATTCAAGAGAATTCTGAGATCATTTCATGAACTGTTGGAAAATGCTTGAGTGCGAAGATGATTCAAGTATTCAGAAATACCATACAGTTTTAGGTATTTTACAGTTAGGCTCAATTTGCTTATGTCATGTTTTTCTAGGAGGGGCCTTTGCGCTCCCACTTTGTATTGTATCTCACATTGTTTTGTATAGCAGTCCCATTGACCTATTTAAGGTCATTTGTTGGATATTAATAAAATTATCTTATCTTATGTACATAGTGACTAACTTCACTTCAGTTTACATCAACTAAATGGGAGTTTAGTTCACTTTCAAAATCCACGGTTTCAACTACAGGTAAAGTAGATGAACTTAACGTAGTAGTTCCTACTACTATTGGAAGACTTGCACATGGAAACTCTTTGGAATAATGCACCAGGTGGTTGATCTAATCAACTGTTAAAGACACTCAATAATTTTGTACCAAGTAACAAACTTTAAGCCACTTTTTTAGCTCTTTATGATATGTGGACAACTAGTTTAAAGTGGTCTTGACTCATAAGTGGGTTTCATATAGGTTCTAGACGTTGTTTAGGAATTTGACATCAACTGAACTCTTTATAATAGGAAATAATACCATAGGTGGAAGGAATCGACAAAAACATGGTGCTTCGCGTCACTAGGATTGATATTGTTGCAATGTATTAAAGGTAGTTTGAGTGCATGAATACTATGTGTTACAAAAAAATCTAACACTCCCACATGATGTAAAGTCCCAAGCATCAAAGGGCTAGTCTTGTTCAACTTAGGACCACAATAGCTCTTCTTCTCACTTTTGGTTGGCTCTTCTCCAACTCAAGGGGGGCTTCCATAAGGATAGGATCCCTAAGGCAATAGAATGGAGGAAATAGGCCCCTCCTTAGGAGGTTATTTTGTTGTACTCCTGTTCTAATTTTGAAAGTTGTGAAGCTAACTTTGCACATAAGCTAATTTGAATATAGGGTGTTTTTTAGTGAAGTCAAAAAATAGATTGATCCTTAATTATCTAAGGAGGTATAAGTTTATGAATTCAACCATTGGTGCCTTCAGTTACCTCTTTGCTTCTTTTCTTCTATCTTTCTTATGAACTTGAGTCTTCTAACTATCATTAAGCTCTTGAACTGTGTGAAATTTGAAGTCTCTCATGTTTCTTTCACAACAATTTTCTTCAAGTATTCGAAGTGGAAAAGTGTCCATAGGCTTGATCTTTGGACCCCCTTAGGCTTTTTAGGGATTGTGAAGTCAATACGATACTCAATACATTTGATACTTCTTGGATCAAATGTACTTGTTTTTTTTCTCATTAATTATAGAACGAACTTCATCTTTGGTGAGCAATTTTTGAGCATATTGATGGTATGAGAATTCTGCTTCCTAATATCTCTCTTGCTTAAAGACTTGAATTCATAGGATTCTTATAGTTTATGAATTGCTTTGGGAGTATAGTATTAGTAGCTAGTGTGTCCTATTACCTCCCTCAAAATCCTTTATAACGATTTGAACCTTCAACTAGCATTACTTCTTATACTCATGCCTCACTAGTGTCTTCTCAATAGGAGTCGTAAGACAATGCAAATTTTTTTGTGGTTTATTCTCTTATTTGAACATTGATTATTTTCTAATGCCAAGTGGATTCCAATTGGCATTTTTTTTATTTAGCTAAGTTAAATAATTACTATGAGGAAACGAAATGAAGTATGGATATGGTCAATTCCTTCAAAACATGCTATCTATTCCAAAGTTCTACCTTCTCCCCAAGTTGGTTGCATCATGGGAGTAGCTACATAAATTATTGGTATCTCTTAAATACTATTTATGTTACTACATTGTGCATCATTTTGATTGGATTAGATCCTATCTTCAAGGATTTAAACCCTATCAAAATTTGTGGTCTTCGACAGCTTGCTCTGTACGTTGGAGGTTGAATACACTTGGCAAAAGCTTCTTTGACAGCTGGGAACTCATACCTCTTCTTCCTCAACTAAAAACAGAGTTCTAATAGAACTTGCCTTCCTCTTCGTTAGGAAATCCCTCATTTTTAGTGCTACTGGTGTAAAAGAGTCGACAACTGCTACAAACAGCTGAAGAAATCCATTTGAACAAAATTACTTGAAACTTTGATTGAACCCTGACTTGTAGCCTGATATCTTTGTTTCCTGAACTCATGATGTTGCCTCCAAATACAATGATACTACTTAGCCTTCGTATCATTGCATTTTCCTTGATTTTCATATCACTATGTATATACATTTAAAGATTCATTTAGGATTAGCACATACATTTTCATAAATGATATATATAGGATCTTATCATCATCTGATTGTTGGAGAAGATCTGCTACCCAAGTCTTCATATGCATGCTCTTGTTTCTTTAGGAAAAAACAGATTATAAGCAAGGTAGGGGGACCGAGCCCTTGTAGAGTACTCTGACTAGTAGTGATTATATAATTTGCCATGGCTAGTGTTCTGATAACCATACTTCATATATGTGCTTCATAGTTTTCATGATCAAAACTGGAAATGATCTTTAGGCCAAAAATGATATATACTTCTTCCATAGTTATATCAAGTACATGCCTCCTATATATATCTGAATATAGTTAGCCATCATAGGAAAACTGGTATCAAAACTTGAAGCCAACTTCCTGTAGGTCATTCCTCTTCCTTAGAGGAAGAGGGTGAGGCTATTCCCTTTAGGAAAATGGAAAGGTTCTTCTTGCTAAGCATTGTCCTGGCCAAATAAAAATCTTTAGCCAATTTTCTATTGTCTGCCCTTAAACTCATATTTTGTATGTACATGTTAATGAGTTGTTCTCTCTGAGTACCCTTTCTTTTTATATTTCTCCTCATTCTTGCATGATAAATGTGAGATCCACTATTGGTTGCACAATATCTAGAACATGAAATCTTTTCTACATGAATACCCATTTTCCTCTAAGAACCCTGTAATTCAAGGAGTATAGTTGTTGCAGGCACATCCAAGATACTACAAAACTATATTTTGAGTCCTAACCTCGCCCTTGACATTGTGTTTGTAATTTGGTTTATATAATTGGGTTTTGGCAATGGAATAAAGAAAAGGAAGATTTGTGATTCTGTGAGTTAAACTGTTTGTTGCAGTGGAATCATGGAAATTCAGTCTTGCACTCAATTTAGTAAAATAATTTTTTCTGAGTTGTTTTCTGGAAGTGAAATTTTTTTTAACACAAACTTCAAAGTTGTTGAAAGTCCATTTGTACAATTTCTTAGTTGATTTAGGGGTTTAAGTTAAACATTTATCTGTAATTCCATTTCCAGACTTGCAATAGACAAATTAATTGATTAAGCAGCTATGGGGGAATTCCTCCAAATCCCATATCCCTTAGTATTCTTTTCATCTGCCCAGTAACATGCGTATCAGTTGCAGTACACCACAGGTTTGTAGGTGATGACCCCCTGTCTAGGTAGTAAACCACAGGTATCAGCTGCACTACTACCACTTCAGGCAACATACCTCAGGTATCAGCTACAGTACCACTGGGTCAACACGTGGTAGTCTTAGAAAAAATGCACAGTGAACCTAGGTGCCCAGAAACTGAGAGTTGTCCTGATCATAGGACACGTGTTATCCCACACTAGACATTAACCCATCGATAGTGTTGTGTAATATTTGTCAACTGTTTTTGCATTGAACGTGTGTGAACACACTTTATTGAATGAAAAGCAATCACATGGAAACCTAAACCCTAATTAAGAAAACAATAGCAGAGGATGGAAAAAATTAGCGATCTCATCAAGAGTTGGATTATGCAGATCCACCCTCATGTATAAACTCTGGAATGCAAGAAAGGTTAAACATTGACAAAACCCTGAGTTATCCACTCGGGACAGTCATGTGTATCCATTGGTACATCTTGCTAGTGATTGTACATGCTTTCTAAAGTTCATCGAGGAAGCCAGTTTGTTTTGCATGATCAACCACACTGTACATTTATCCTTAGGAAGAAATGCTTGGTCACATCAAGCAATTTCTTGCATACCTCCAAACCTCTAGCCTTCTAGAAATATGAAAATTTCCCTTGCATTCAGATGACAGATAGACTCTTTATGCTATGCCTAAGATTAACCTCCCAAAGTTCGTCAAGTATAGGCTCCAAAGTCTTTCTGATGATATCAGGCTCCTTGACTACCAGCCTTTATCATGCTTTTTAGCCACAATTTCCAAATTCTATAGTTTCAAAGAAAATGAAATATTGCCAAATTTTGGCTCCATATTTAGTTAGTTGTAGAAGAAACACTCATGATCATATCATGTTGCATTGTTGTTAATAGTAACAATATCTGAAAAGAATGTTATAGAAATATTTTAAATTCCGTGTTTACCAAATCCCCATACTTTTTCTACGGGTTGCTTCATTTATAAATGCTTACTGGACAGCTGGATGAATGGTAATATCTATAGCATTTGGATGTTTTTCTTATCAAACCCTTATGACACTGTTGGGTGGCATATCATGACACAGGGTGCACTTTTACTTAACACTTGTGAGCACTTTGGACACTTGAATTCAGGTTCGAGAACTTAGCGCACACCTAATTACTTGCCTCACAGCCGATGCAATCCTGGTTGGATAAATGTGGCAATCCCTTGATCTCGGTAAGCTCCATTCCTTGACACCTCTTGTTTCATGGCCTTCAACCTCAATGAACCATTTGCCAATATCATCCCGATCTTCTTTGACATATGACACCAGGGAGGAGCTTGAATGTTATTTGTTTTAACAAATACTGGAATTAGTTTTGACTCTTTGAGCGGTCCACAGTTGATGGCACATCCTTTCATTACCCGAGCATTTTTTCCTTGCTATCAAGAAGCAATACTATTTGGAACCCACAGAGGTGACTATGCAAAAAACTGTAGGAACAGACAGATTATCATTCCCTTCTAACAGCAGGAGAGGTGGCGCACTTGTCAAATCCCGTATATATCTAATTAAGATAAGAAGGAGAACGATCACTTATAGCTGCAACAACCAACGAGAACTGAAAACACTTCTCGTGGTTTCTTTTGATGCTGGCTCTGTTTCTCTTGTGACACTTGCGTAACACTCATAGCACCTAGCATCATAATGTATTTTTTTTTAACCCTGTTTTTTAATTTATTTGCTCAATGATCCATGTCCTACATGCATCAGGACTTTAAAAAAATGTTTCCTTCATATATGCCAAAGCAACCCATAACTTTCAATGTGGTATGTAATGGTTTTGGGCTTGGCGCTTGTGTTGGGCTTGTGTTGGTTTATGTGATGACTGTGGGCTCGGAGTTTGGCATAGCTTATGGAATTTGATAGGTGATATGGCTTAAATTAACAAATAAAATATATTTTTATTCAAAATATATTTTTTATTTGAAAATATAAAAGATATATAAAAACTAGTTTTTTTTTTAAGGTAAAAATAGCAATTTATTTTTTTTTAACTTTTGGAATGTAGGTCAAAAGGCAAATTCAAAACAATTTTAGGCAAAGGCGATCAATGAGAGATTATCAAGGCTTGATGGAGAATTTGAAGACTCACAATGGGCAAAAGATCAAAAGAATATGACCATTAACACAAATTTTGATGAAGAGCCACAAATTTTGATGAAAAGTGCTCAATTTTTTCCTCTAAAATTTGGGTGTTAACACATCGTTGAAGCTTACATGCCTCAGCTTGATCTGATTCTCTTTTTGTATTTATTTCGTACAATTCTCATAATCCCTTCAAAAAGCCATGCAGTGAGAGCTTCGTCTAGAAAGTATTTTTACTTTATAGTGTTCAATGTTTTCCTGGGAGTTACAATAGGTGGCACCTTCTTCAATTCCCTCGAGTTGTTTGAAAAACAACTCAATTCAATTGTTACGCTGCTTGGCATTTCTCTTCCTCCCAATTATACCTTCGTCATTAGTTTTGTTGTTGTCAAGTAAGTTGGGTTTTTGTTCTCTTAATTCCAATTTCCCAAAATTGTTCTCTAGTTCTTAGTCTCTCAAATAATTAGTTGGTAGTCTCCTATTGATGAGATGGGTTTTCTTTCTCTAGTTTCAATGTCTGATTTCCTTTCTATGCGGATTGTCCTTTTAAACAGGTTTTTGGTAGGTTCAGGGCTTGAACTTTCTCGCTCGGTGCCGCTAGTGATATACCATGTCAAGAGGAGATATCTTTGTAAGACTGAAGCAGAGCTACAAGAGGCTTGGGCTCCTCCTAGTTTTGGTTATGCTACCAACGTTCCAAATGACATGTTGATCATAACCATTGCATTATGCTACTCTGTTATTTCTCCCATGATCCTTCCTTTCACCATTCTGTACTTTTCTGTGGGATGGTTTGTGGTTCAGAATCAGGTGACTCTCTCTCTCTCTCTAAACCTTGTTTGTTTATAACAAATGGAAATTGATGCATCCAAAATCCATATGAAAGAGACATGTGATAAGAATACAAGCTAAGGGGTTGAAAGAAGCACATATGCACTGTTGTAAAACAAATAACTATAATTTTGAAGTATTGTGTAAGCTGACAACCTCCGTTTTTGTGTGTGCAGGCACTGAACGTGTATGTTTCGTCTTATGAGAGCAATGGGTGTATGTGTCCTCATATGCACACTAGGATACTGGCATCTTTTTTCCTCTCCCAGATTACCATGTTTGGGTACTTCTCAATCAAAAAATTATTTTACTCACCCTTGCTCCTCCCACTTCCCTTTGTATCTCTATCATTTGGCTATGTTTACATCTCCTTTTGCATCACTTCCATGGAGATGGCTTGCAACTTATATGTTAAGGAAGTTCTAAACTTGTCATTGGTTGCGAAGGCATATACCCCTCCCTGTCTGCTGGTGGAGGATAATTCTGATGATGTTGAGAAAAATGAGGATGCTCATCCCACCATAACAACATCAATTGCTACATCCAATGCTTGACCAACCATACCTAATTCAATTTTTCATTTACATTATCAAAACAAGAAATCAAGAAATGAAATTTAAGAGACTATTGTTGTGTTTTCCATTATCTTAAAAGTATTGTATCATTATTATATCATTTTGATATCATTGGAGAAGCATTCCAAAATCACCGAGTCAAGTTTTCTGTTGTAACATAGTGTTTTATGTTATAAAATAGTTTAGGATGAATGGGGAGCCTAGACATGCATGATTTTTGATTCATCTTGTAAGTCCTCTACGTCTTGTTCATTCTATTTTTGTATATTGCATGAGAATATGATATTCAATGGTTGTTAGTGATTTTCAAGTGTTTGGTGGGGTCAACATGAAACATCTGTTTGTGGATTTTGGCTAAGCTTGAAAGGCATCATCTTAAAGTAGTGTATATTTATGTCCTTTTTTCTGCAATGCTTCTTCACATTAACTTGAAATTGTTCTGCTCTGAGTTTGCTTCATCAGCTTGAGGCAATGCTTATTCGTTGTTCACGAAAATAAGGCTAAATATTCTTCTGTTGTGATTGTGGGCTTCAAAATCTGTGGCATTCTTTATAATGGAGGAAAATATTCTAAGCTAATTTTAAGCAAAAGTTCTCTTAGGTATGTTTTTTTTACTCTAAAAGATTTAAAGGAAATTAATGTAAAATACTTTAAACAGAAATTGTTGAAAAAGATGACTAGTTATTTTAAGATGCTGCCAAAGACGGTAATAGTTGATCACGGATCTATAAACACAACAGATTTCTTTAAAATAATATTGTGCAAAGACAAATAAATTAGCTCTAAACTTGGTTTAATTTATGGTGACACCTAATATGAAAATTTTCATCAAGGTATGCTCAATAGTATGAAGTTTTTAATTCCACCAGGACTTTCATTAGACCATTTTGGAAAATGAGCACTGCTGGTATAAGAAAGGAAAATAATTGAATTTCTCAAACATTAGAAAAAGAGAAAAGATCTTTGCAAAATAATCTTGATGATGAGAATTTGATGATAGCTTCTATCGAACTAAAATCTTATTAAAGGACATAAAATTTATATTGCAAGTGGGTGGAGGGTAAGAGCTCGTCTTAATTCATTCAAGGAAGGAGACAGAGGTTCGATATACTTGTGGCATATGCTTAAGGCTAATCCAGGGAGTTCATCAAATCCTTGAAGATGAGGAATCATACTTTAATTGTCAATATAAAATAGTAGATGCGATCACATAAATTTATAAAGATTTATTCACTTTGCAACCTTTCTCAGCTGAAAATATCTACCCATTCAAGCCTATAGAAAGTCGCTTGCAAATAACCTTTTCATTTTCAGACCATGTTTGGTGGGACCTTGAGGAAGGGTCTCATTAAATTTACTCGTAAACCGGGTGGTAAAATTTCATAAAATTTCGGTTCAGGTTTCAACTTTGAGGACTTGAAATGTGTTTCTCTTGGCTATTTCTCCCTCCCACATTGGTTTTTTTGGGGGATATTATTTTTTAGGAAGTCTAGTTTCTGTATAGGAGGGAATATATTGGGTTAAGGATTTTCGTTACAATGTTTCTTTGGCCTTAATAATATTTGAATAAGTTTTTTATAAGATTGAATGGGCTTCAATTGAACTAATGTCAAGAAACATAAGAGTAATATTTTAGAAAAAAAATTATAAGAACGATGAGTGTTTTTATTTAAAGATGCTTCTACTTATTTGGAAATTGTTGGAAATCTACTTAATTATGTTTGTCTTCAAATGTTGATTAGGAAACATTGCCGTCCTCTTGTTACAACCCTCTTTGTTTTATTTAATGAAGCTATACCTTATGTCTTGAGGGATCTTTCTTTAGGGGGGGGCTCCAAAATGTTTATTGTTATCTAATTAGTAAAACTCTTATTCTTTATTTTAGGTGACTGGTAAAGTATAAAAATGGATTTCCCTGAACTTATACCATCATTAAAATGGTGTTATTGAAGGAGATGTGAACTCTTATAGTTAAGAAAACTACTACATAACACACTAAATAGGATTATAGTTGTATGTCCCTAGCACAAAGATTTAAAAATGCATATGTATAGTGCTTCTTGTTGGTTTTAATGATGCATGTTTTGGTCATCTAGAAAAAAAAAAAAAACTTTTATTTAAAGAACTTGGTT
>ML791057.1:136668-151089 GCA_009831015.1 Picea engelmannii
AAATGAAAATGTCTCCTTGGTATATATAGGAGACTAGGAGGTATAATTACAACTAATGGACTAAAGCTGACATAAATAAAATAACATTACTAATGTAATATGCCCCAATTAAGGGGTAATGAGCCACTATTTAGGGCTTAACAGTGAAGAAATATCTATGATATATGTAAGGTTGTCATACATATCCATATAACATTCTTTGTCATCTAGTTCTCTTTCTGGTGATATTTACACCCTGAACCAACTAGGGATTCCCTAAATAGATTGTTACATCTCCTTAACTTTGATGCAAACGAAGTCGGTCTAAGTTTGATATTTCAGTTAAATCTATTTTGATTATCTTAAACAATTCTAAAATCAGTTTTAATAAAGGGGAACTTTAAATAGCTCGAATTAAGATAAATAATTGAGTATGTTTCGAAGGTTCTTGAGATTAGGTTAAGTTCGTTCTTCTATGAATGACTAATTCTTATATAAAACTGGAAAATGTTTTTCAAAAATGAAATAATGACTCCATTTACCCAATAAAGGCACTTGGTCTACTGTTCTTTCGTACCTCACAAGGAGCCACAATCCCCAGATGGAGCCTATGTTGGAACACACACAATTTTGAACTTTTGAGCTTTATATTTTTCACCTCTTAGGAATAAAATTTTACCCAAAGAAAGCAAAAGTTTGGAAAATGGCCTTTTAATTTTAAATCAAATTCATTTCTTGTTATTTAATAATAAACCACGCACAATATCTATCGTCGATGAGTTTCCTTAATTTGATCTAGTGACCCTAACGGTCTCCAAAGTTTCGGAGTCGCCTGAGTTTTAAAGGGTAAATCTCTAACGGTCGCTTCAGAGCTCCACGCTTTGGATGTTCCAACAAGTCTAAATAGTAGAAACCTCGAAGCTCTGAAAACTGAAAGTAACAAATCGTGATAAATCCTAAAGAACTCACGAACATGAGTCATAGGACACATGTATTTTAAATATTTCATGAGATGACATGTGGCACTTATTTTTGAAATTTCCGTTGGATGATTCACATTCTCTCGAGTGACATGTGGCACCTCTCTTTTCTTGACACGTCATCCAGAATGACATTATCTCTGCCATACCACTCCAGGAGATGGCCCTTCAGGATTTTAAAAAAGAGTGAGTCAACAGATCATCGAAGTTTCAAAATTTCGAAGTATTGGACCTTTCAAAAGAGTAAAAATGAGTTAATAAAACATTTAATAATGAAATTTAATCGCAATTAAGAGTTAATTAATTACTTCGCAGTTTTGGATTTCGGGAAATTTCCTTTGTGCTATATTCAAAACCCCTGAATTCCAAACTTCTGAAACACTTGAAGTTGATACAACATTTTAAACATGATTAATTAAGATTTAAAAGAAATTTTCCAGAGATCAACTCCTCTGCGAGTCCAGGATAAGGGAGGTTTTCACCCTGTCGCATCCAAAGCTCCCAAACGCAAATCGTCGAAGTATTGATGGAATTTATGGTTGATTAAGGGTAATGATTTCAAACGAATATTTTGAATCGCCAGGTAGTCAATTCTGTTAAGGTTAATAAATTATTCATCAGTGAGGCTATATGAAGATCGATAAACTTTTGTTTGAATTAAATAACTTCAATTTGAAAATCATTTTCACCACTCGCAATTAGCAGTTCTATCTAGTAAATAACTCACATAATTCTCATGTAACAGGTAACCTCACTATGTTTCCTTGAGGATTATGGTGCCTCAAAAAATGGAAAAAATGCTTGATGCAGCGGGTGAGGATTCAAACTCGAATGTAAATGTTCTATCAGACACTACTCTGTGAGTCACAGACGCCATTAAAACCTGGACGCAAGTTTTTGAGGTCCTGTAACATGAAATCATCAACTATCCAGAAGACTTTGTTGAGGAACATGGTGAATCTTATACAACTAAGATTAGACATATAGCACAATCAGAGATGCACAAGATAATAGCACGGCCAAGAATCATGCCTTACAATGATATGATAAGCCAGGCCTTGGAACACGTTGACATCCATACCAGGAGAATCATCAACCAATAGCAGGTTTCCATCGGCTCTTTCCGACCAGAACACCTATAAGTAATGTACAAACTCTCTCCTACTCTCAAATACACTTACAATGTTGCATTCCTTCTAGATTTCGAGAGAAAAGAATGCATCCAATACGCCAGGAGTGATCATGATATAATCAAGACCTGGTGGGAACATCCAGAGAAATTCAGAACTGATGCTCATGGTACGTACGCCAAAGAGTCTTTAGATGCTCATATGTCGTATGTAGCCATGATGCTCTGTCGCATGCTCTAAGAGAAGATCCCTACACATTTATCGGTGGAGTGGGTAGCCATCATGAACGAGGTAGCCGAGGGTTACACTTTCAATTGGGCCAAAATGATGTCGGATAATTTGGCCAAGGAAATCGTTGATTATAAGATAGTGAAATCAAAAGGGTAGCCTGTTCCTTTTTACATGTCAGAATATGTGATGGATTCCATCTGTTTCGTGACCCCTTTTCCCCTGATGAATTGGAGTTGGACATTGGCTAGTTCTAAACCTATTCATTTTTATCACTCCAAGTTATCGGAGGAGAAAGCCAAAGATTTATTTTATGAAATATTTCACAGTGTCGCAGTGCCTGTTGACGTAGCCATTTATGGTCACCCAGCTCCCCATATTTCAGAGAGAATTATGGGAAACCTAGGCAAGCTCGCAGATTGGTTCATTGAGGAGAATTTATCCTACATCATAGTTTTTGGTTGCTTGGTTCCTCCTCATGTTCTCCCACAATTTTTACCCGACCTGTTGGTTTGCAGAGAAGTGGCATACCATACAGTGGTAGGAGGTCTATCTATGTCAAGGAAAAAGAGGCCTGCTCAGCACGGTTTAAGTTTCAAGAAGTTCTCATATTGATGCAGAAAGCTAATGTCCCTGAGTTTCCTCTTCTCTCTTATTCTGAAMAAGTAAGGGGATAAATGGCCCTAAAGGTCTTGGAAACAAATCTAGGAGAAGGAAAGAAACTTTCCAAAGAGGTGAAAGAGGATTATCTAGAGGCATTGTCATCATTAAAAAAAAATTGATTGAGTTTGAGGGGAATAATATCTYAGAAGCCCTAGGGAAAATTGAGATAGAAATGAACCAGCAAAGCTCCAAAAAAAACAAGGAAGTTATTTAGGAATCCATCTAAGAAATGAGACAAATCGATCTTCTAAAATTCAATGAATGGTTGGTTGACCCAAGTTCACGGTTCCAGGCCACAGTCCAAGAAGTAAACAAGATTCGGGAAAAGATACCCCAAATACAAAATAAATTGTTTTCCTATTAAGTGAATGAGAGGATTGAGCCTTGAAGGTTCGTGATAGCATTGATGGAAATATGCACCCAATGCATTGAACTGGGAAAAACAAGTATAGCTAGGAGAAAATGAGGAAACATGCACAATGTCCATCCCTTCGACCCTCCCTACATATTTCAATAATGCTAGAGTTTATGTGATTATGGCTAGCTCCATAATAAATTAAAATTGTTATGGGTTGGTTATCAATCTTACCTTCCACTTCAATCATGGGGGATTGATACTCTACTTTCTTGTTAGACAAGGCTACATAAATCCTTGGCATGTTTCCTCCCACATATTCAAATTATTTAGCCTTCTAAATGTTGTGCATAGTCCTCATTATTTCTCCTTTGTGAGAGAAGTCCCTACACAAGTTATTTCCATCACATCCCCAGCATTGTGTAGGTTTCTTCCTTAGCCTTTTCCCAAATGAATATATTATCTTGTGCTAATTTTTGGTTGAATGTCCTTGGTTATTTTATTGGGAGTTGTTCTTGAAAAAGTGTGGATTGAATCCTTTCTTCCTCTGATCCTTGTTTCATTTCATATTTTCATTCCAATCTTTTTGGAAGACTGGCCTCCCTCTGCTTTGCTCATAAAGATGATTTTTTCTCCTTTTGGTATCCTCCAAAGTTTTGGAGTTATCATATCATATCTTGTCATTGTAGGAGGGTAACCCACTTATAAGCCTTTGGATTTTTACCTTCTCATACTTTATGAACTCCACATACTTGAGAAACTCAAAGAACAACTTCTCATACTCATCCATTGTCATGATTCCTAGATTTAATTCAAATAAATATTTCATCTTCCTTTCATAGTTATGCTCAAAAAAATATTTCTATCGAAAATATCCTTCAAACTAGCTCCATGAAACCTTCCTCTAATCAAGGTGTTTTTCTTGCTTAAGATGATCCCACCACATGGTTTCCTTTCCTTGCAAGTGGTATGTTGAAATTATTGTTTCTACCCTGGAGGGATAATCATGTAGCTAGAAATATTTCTTCATTTCAAATAGCTAGGCCTTGGCCTCTTCTCCCTTCCTATTCTCACCATTGAAGGTTTGTGTCTTGATCTTCCTAAGTTCACCTTGCAAGATGTCTCCCTCAAGACTTCTCCTCTGTCTCTTGATAGGAGACACACTTGGGCTACTCTCTGGACTTGAACTTGCATGATCTCTCCTAGTGGTTTTCCCTGGGGAATGATGGCACATTCTTACACTCCTTGATTGTATGTCATTCCCATACTCATCTCTTATGCTATGGGATCTAGATGTTGTCACTTGTCTAGCACTAGTTGTTGTATTTGTGCCAGAGTCTTTATTGGCTTACCTCTGCAACATATTCAAGCTCTGTAGTATCTCTTATTTAGATTTCACAATATTTTCATTATAATCTCTATAGCTCTGCACTTCTATATATAGACTTCTCATAGTTACAGACTCATACCTGCATCTTCTTCCACTAGACTCTGTCTCAACATTTCCCATGCTGACATGTATCCCTATGGACTCCTCTTCATGAATGTAGGACCCTTGGGAATCTTCCATGGTTGTAGTTCTCATACAGAAAACAAACTTCCTTCATGTACCTCTAAATTCTACAAGAAAATGTGCATGCAACATTCGTCGATAGATTGACGAATATAGAGGATTCTGACTACCCATTTGAAAACAGTTTAATGATCACTGACTTCACTGACTTGGTCAACTTTGACATAGTCAACATTCGTCGAAAGATCGACGAACGTTAGTGTTTTTGACAATTTTGTTGTAGGTGTGATGGTTATAAAATATTTTTATGCTCATTGTCTGTTGCATGATTTATTAGTCTTTTTACTATGTGCTACTTTCCTCAAATCCAATTTTTTATCTGCACAACTCTGATTTTGTACTTTGAAGGTTACAAATTTTTAAGAATACTTTGTCTCTTTTTTAAACATCCGGATTGGATCCCTAACCCTTAAAATCTCTTTCATTTCGGGACACAAATGTTTCCCTAGGAAATATGTATGAACGTGTCTACTCAATTCCATTTAATTACTACACACTTTGTCCTGGTGTAGTTCTCTTTTATTGCTTGATTTTATTACTTGTTTATAGTCAAGCTTTGGAACTTATGTGGTAAAAATGTATGGTTTTGATTTCATTAATTGTTGATTATTTTTATAAACCTTTAATAAATATATGAAAAAAATGGATTATTTCTCTAGTACATATGGGGTCAATGTAATTTGAAGACATTTGTACTGTAAGAACATATAATTTGCATATTAATGCACTTATATTTCTTCATTGGATTTTGTTGTAAATATAGGAAATCCCAATTACAATGCCTGAAGAGAGTCAAAGGATTATTTATAGGTTAAGGTTTGCATGGGAGGCACAGGTTGGTACTGATGGGAAATGTTATTTCCTTGCAATCAATGCAGGGTCTTGAAAAGAAGAAGACTTGTAAGGAAAATAGTTGAAAGACATTGTTTTACATATGGACATTGTGAAGGGGGGCATACATTTCGTCCTATGGTAATTTATTCATCATATATGTATTTGTATTGATTCTATTTATAAAATTTTCTTTTGTTGTAATATTTTTTATATACACTAATGTTATTGATTTTTTGTAATTGTAAAGATAAGTCCTCCAAGGTGTTTTTCTCCAGATAAATATCTGCCAAGTAGTAGTATAAATATTATTGTACAAGATGTGGAAGATGATATGGATATTGAAAATCAAGTCAGTCCTATGGAAGAAGATGACACCAATAATATTGTTGAGCCATATGATGGGACAAATAGATTGATCTAGGACATCTTTTCTCCTATCGATGAGGAAAACGATGATGATATTTATGATGTACCTTTACTTTAGAAGGAAGAACAACCCCTTTATGAAGGCTCAAGAACAAATATTATCTTTGCTATAATGTTATTGGTGAACTTGAAGGTATTGAATGTTTTTTCAAACACTTGTCTCACATAGATCCTAAGATATGTAATATAATTCGTCACATATTATACATAAAGGTCGACTTTGTTTTTATCTACTTTTAATGTCAATTAACGTGTAAATTAAGGATGAAAAATATTTTATTACTATTATTTACATTAACTAGTTTTTTTTGTATGTTGTATATTGTTAGGTGAATATTTCTTACCACCGTCAAATAATTTACCTCTAACATACCGAGAGATGTGTCTGATTCTGAAACATATTGGAATGGCATATCAGGATATCGATGCATGTTTGAATGATCATATTATATATTATGGACAATATGCATTGGAAACAAAATTCCCACAATGTCAAATCAGTAGATATCAAACCGATCAAGTAACAAAAAAGGTGCCTCACAAGGTTCTTCATCATATTCTGATAATTCCATGTTTGCAATGATTTTTTAGGTGCCAACGAATTGCACAATTTATGTATTACCATACTCAATACATAAGTGAAGATGGTTTGCTTCGAATGCTTGTAGATGGTTCTGCATTTAGGAACATCAAAGAAATATGGCCAATTTTTAAAGAAGAACCTCACAATGTTAGGCTTTCATTAGAAGTTAACGATGTCAATCCATTTGGTGAGCTCATTTCTATTTACTCAGTGTGGCCTATTTGTTTTATAAACAATAACCTACCTCCTTGGATGTCAATAAAGAGGGAGCACACAATGTTGGCAATGATTTTTCCAGGTATTGTTTTACAAAATTGGTTTGAACGTTGTATTTCATTTTTTTTATTCATTGCATAATTACTTATATATATACAAGGTAGTAATTATGTGTACTTTCACCCAATTAGGTAAGTACCAATGGAAATATATGAATTTATATATTGATCCTCTTGTCAATGAGATACTAAAGTTATGGGTTGGCATCATTATGTATGACATCTCTAGATCAGTAGGGAAAATGAAATTTCAATTCCATGGAATACTTACATTAACAATTCATGATGCCCCGAGGCTAAAATATACTGATTCAATTTAATAGCATATACATTTATCAAAATATGATGCATGTTTATTAAATATTAATTCCTCTCTATATAAATAATATTGACATTAATCCATATAATCTTGCATGTCTTCAAACAAAGGGTAAATTTGCATGTCCTGTTTGTGGTCCTAGGATGAAATTGTGTCATTCAAGAAGTATAGGAAAGGAGGTATTTGATGAGTATAGGAACTTCCTCCCTAAGAACCATAGGTATCGAACTATAGAAAAACATATTTTTAATTTGAAAGAAGAGATTGGAATAAAACCATGAAGAATTACACCTCACCTATGGAAGTTGGATTATAATAGATTTAACCGTCAAGGTAAGCATTTATTCTATGTGCCCCAGATGCGGGTGAACTTCAATACCCACAATCAAGCATGGGATCTGGAAGACAATTTCCATCTACTAGCCACATGAGCTCAACGTTGCCACCCTCCCATGTGAATTAACTATATGTGACACTCGAGGTCGAGGCCATTTAATGGCCTAGACTTTCCTCATCTATGATGGTTAATGCTAAGTACTATGGAAATCATGTCATCCTGGATTTGGTTTTTAGCACCTGTGAGGGAGGGAAACAAACATTCCAACCCCGACAAGCTATGGAATATGCTCTACCTGGTATGGTCTCACTACTACGTTCGCTCCTCAATCGTTCAGAAAGGACAATTCTCTTAATGGTTTTCCTCCTCTCTGTGTTGTGGGAATTCACTCCACAGAGTGTGGTTCTCTCATCATAAGGTTAAAAGTTAGGTAAATTCATCATACAGGTCCACCTCCTGGTGAAACCATGCCCAGAAGAATGTGGGCTACCCCTCAATGAGAAATAGGAGAGCACAGACATGGATGCACTAGAACACGAGGAATGAATAAGAATGGTTATGACCACTCTATTCCAAGGAACCTAAGGAACATGCTTGATGAGTGGGAGGAATATGTCAAAATTCAACAACTCGTGGGACAGAGAGATCAGACTCAGAGGAAACATTATTGGATAGTTAAAAATATGTAGGCTCGGGTCTTAATGCACTCTCCTGGTGGATGGAATGAGAGAAAATCCTCTCCTAACTCCTCCTCATCCACTCAACACAAGAATTCTTTGGTTGGAATTGGGCACTCTTCGGTCTACAAGAGGAATCAGGTGGTGTATCAAGAAATGGAAAGGCCCTCCTCTCTCCGCAAGTTGGTTCCCCTCACTGTAAAAGAACTTACAAATAACTCCTCGGACTCAGTAGCCTACCGTTGTTTAATCATATAGGAGAAGCCTGAAGATGCAACTTCCAGTCTCCATCTCAAGTAATTCAGCTCCTTCAGGTTTTCTTGCCTTCATTATGATCCAGTTTTTAGCAAATTTCATCTAGCGTGTTTTTAGTTATTACTTTTCCTCTTCGTCCTTTCAAACATGTCTCTTTTGAATCAATTTTGTGTTTTTTGTATGTCCGGTTTCCCACCCATGGACATGAAATTATCTTTGGACTTTAGAGGCTCGGTTTCCCTCTCAAGGGTGGGCTTGAACTGGTACGTTTTTCCTCCTCAAGACTAATAAGAGGGAAGCCTCCTCGCAAGCGACCCTGACATCTTTTGTATGTATTTTTTCTTTATAATATTCAAAAGCCTTGGAACTTACAAAAAAAAGAATTTAGTCTATATTTATGCATATATGTTAATGTTTTACAATTTTCATTTGTATCAAATTTTGTTTATTGTATCCAACAATTATTGTTGTAATCTCATTAATTGTTTTTCAAAAATGTCGTCATGGCATTAATGGGATTCCACGAGGAATGAAAAGTTACCCTATAAAATTCAATAGGTTTCCCTACTATGAGCACCTATAAATAGCTCATTTGTTTGATACAATGTATATCAGGAAGAATGTAACAGAAACATTGTGGAGAATTGTAGATGGAAGGAGTGACAAAGAAAAAAATGTCAAAATTGGTATTGACATTCAGGAAGCCAATCATGCACTACAAAATGTGATTTATTCAAATATAAATGGAGTACACTGAAATATTCTTCCATGGTTATTTATAGAGTAGGAAAGAAATTGTGTACAAGAGGTCATTCAGAAAATTAAGTTTCCCACGAGATTTGATTCAAACATAAAGAATATCTTAATAAAGAAAGGTGAATTTGGTGGCGTGAAAACTCATGACTGACATACCTTCATTAAGGTAATTATTTTGGACTATATTTCTATATGGGTAAATATACGACATTTTAGTAATATAATATGGTTTTATTTTCCTAAAAATTAATGATCCCTTTGTTGTTACAGTTTGTTCTACCTCTATCTCTCCCTGACATCTTTGAAAAAAATGTAAAACAAGTTATATATGACCTTGGGAAATACATGAGGTAAATATCAATGATTTATATGCAAAATTATTATTGCTCAACTTGTTGACATCTATTTTACTTTCAATGTATATACATCGTTGTTGAAACCTATGATCTGATTTGTTATATCATGTGTAGGTGGTTTTCATCTAAATAAATCCATAAAGAAGATATAAAATATTGGAGGAGATAAATTCGTCGACTAATATATGAAATGCAACAGTATATACCTCTCACATTTTTCTATGCACAAGAACACTACCTCATACACCAAGTTTAGGATATTGAAATATGTGGACCTGTACACACAAGGTCAATGTGGATGGTGGAGAGGCACTTAAATTCATTAAAGACTTTCGTTAGAGAGAGAGCATGTATTGAGGGATATATGGTGGAGGGATACATGGTATATCAATCATTGTTGTATATTAGTTAGTATCTTCCTAAATTAGCAGCAAAAATCATGAAGGTGCCTTAGATTTGGGATCTCAATTCCATTAAAAATTTTGAAGGGGAGGTCTTGGTCGAGAAAGGTAGAATGAGGAAAGTGAAAGGTAATTATATGGTAGAGATCTGTAATACTTTTCATTAATATTGATTTATTTCTATATTGTACTTATTTAATTTTTATTTATCTTCCATGATCAATTATTATTCAATATTTACTCTAATTAGTATTATTTTTTTTCATACAATTGGTTGAGAGTGGGATGCACTACATTTATACATTGTAAACAATCTTGATTGGATGAAAGTATGTATAGATGGATGTAATATATAATTTAATGGTAGGTTATCATGGGAAGGCATTGATACTTTGATTAAAAAATCTCATCATAATCAAGATATCAATCTTACTCAAAGGGAAATTGATTTAGCATATGGTTTAAAAGATAAACATGAAAGCATATTATTCACCCACATCATGTTTTAGTTATTTTCTATTATATTAATATAGGTGATGGTGTGTTTATTTTATAAAGTTTTACTAAGTCCAAATATGTTTATTCATTGACAAATATGCATTTTTTCCGTGTGGGGCATATTGCAGTTGAAACACCACAAGACTATGTGGTGCAATAGCTATAAATTCTGTATCAAAATTTTGTGTGTTGATAAGAAAACCTATGATTATTAGATAACTAAAGTATTTTAGGTCATTAATGTTTCCTATAGAATTGACAGGCATCCATCAATATCTGAAAACAAATATTATGGGTATTTGAATGACATAATCGAGTGTGACTTTAATTCCTTCACGTTAGTTATGTTCAAGGCCAAATGGTACAGGTTACATATGAATGAATGTGATCTCGAAATAAATTTTATCGAGCATGCCAATGGATTTATCATGGTTAATACAAGGACGTTTGAGCTGACTACAAAAACCTATGCTCTTCCAAGCCAATGTGAGCAGGTATTTTATCCAGAGGTTCCATGTAAATCAGGTTGGTCGTCATCATCATTTCCATTGTCATCATCGTCATCGTCATCATCATCATTGTCATTATCAACATCATCATCACCATCATCATCTCCATTTTAATCACCATAAATCGTCATCATCATCATCATCATTGCATTCCATTGTCATCATCATTCTCATTGCCATCATTATTAGCATGGTCATCATCATCATCGTCGTCATCCTCTTGATCCTCATCATCTTCATTATCATTGAATGATCACCATATTCATGTTCATCGCCATCATCATGGTCATCATCATCATCCACATCCCCCTCATCATGATCATCTTCATCATCATTGTTATGATCACCATAGTCATCATAATGTTCATGATCACCATCATCGTCATCATCGCCATCATCATTCTCATCACTATCATCATCATCATTGTTGTTGTGTTGGTGTTGTCACTTGGGTGAGAAAAACAACAACACTTACATGTCTAGATGAGCCTGCTAGACAAGACAGAAGTTTTGTGAGTGGGTTAGATAAGCCAAACACGTGCATAAACAAAGAAATACACTCAAACAACTAAGAAATAAATTTTAGAAATAATGAGAAACTTAGAACCATGAAAATCAAACAGTGACCAACATAATGCTACTAATGGATCTATAGATTAGTAGGCAAAACACCATAGAGAAAAATAGAGATTTATGAGTCCCCTCTTCCTCCTTTGGAGGACTCTTGAGTTCCCTAATGGAGATCTCTTAATACAATGGAAGAAATGGAAAATGGTGAAGAGCGACAATGCCTATTCCCTCAAGAGGTGAGTGGAATGGCCTATTGCAATGGTGCTTGAAGGCTCCAAAGAGTAAAGAGGATTCTCAAGGGAGAATTCTTGTAGCATAATAATACTATGAAGATCTTGGTTTCTTAGTGCACCCATGGATTTTATTTATAGCATTCTTACATGGAAAATTTTAATTGATTCATAGTGTGAACAAGGGGCCTTTTAGGGCACCCTCTAGTCCTTGACTAGCCTCCCATTTGGATTTCGCTCAAATATGAGGGTCAAATCGTGTTGGGGGTTGGTCCATAAGTGGTTGAGGGGCCTACAAGATCCATAAATGTGTTGTTCATAAAAGTGTGCGGATTTTCTTGTATACAGTCGTGCATTTCATGCATTGTTCCCACTAAGGGTTGTGTTGGCCCGTGCACACACTTCCTTTGGTGAATCTGTGCATTTCAATCTTTGACCCAATTTGTATAGTTTTTTCCTTTTGAATGCATTTCAATGTTGTAGGTGGACTAATTGTTGTTATCATTAATGTGTTTCTTTAACCATTTGTGTGCAATGTTGCGGACAATTTTTCAATGATAACAGGTGTCCCCTGATGTGTGAGGTTAGGAGCATATGTGTAGCCAAAATACATCAATGTTTCTTTTGTTGAGAGTGCCATTGTAATGAAGAGTGAAGAAAGGAACTGCAAGAGCGATCTGTTGGAGGGAGAGGGGAAAATGTGGGACCCAAACCTTTCTGGAGGGAGAAAAAAGAAAATATGTGTACAAACTAGGCGGGCATGCCCCATGCTCGTGTCATGTAACAAAAATGCAAGACAGTAATTGAAGATGTATGCTGATGTAGATAACTGCAATGCCCTCAAGGGTGGTTGATAATGAAAGATGACAGTTCTTGAATGGTGAACGGACTCTGAAGTGTGGTAAGGACGACTATAATAATTATCGATGACTCAAAGGCATTGATGGCCTAACGAATTCAAAGGTCGTCGGCTGGAATGAAACAACTGTAATAGTCACATAGTAAGACCCACTATAACATGAGAGTTTTTTGAAGTCGAATTCTATGGGGGTCAAAGGAATCAGAGAGAAATGATGATTCTCTCTATGTTGTTCGAGACTCCTCATTGTACTGGTAATGAGAGTCAAGATATTGTCGCCCTTCTAGAAACTGTGTTGATGGTGACATAAAGGGAGACATGACTCCAAGAAGAAAAGGGATTTGTGAAATCCACTAAGATGAGAGGTGAGATCAGGTACTGATGGGTAACATGAAAGAAGTCAAAGTGTTGTGAGACTCAAGACTGCCCTTGGTTAGGGATTTTGAAGGGTAACTGGCAGAAATCATAAAATTGAATCTAGTGTCAAGGGTACGACTAGATATGGGGTTAAAATGTGCCATAGGCTAACAAAGTGAACAAACTCAAAGATCATGGGTATATGGACTTGGGATACTCAGGGTTCATGAAAAATATCGGTATGTAAAGAGAGAGGATGCCCCAACCAAGGGCGACATGAGTTCCTTTTCCAGGAAAAAAAGAAGGCCATCAAGGGTGACGATGAAATGGATGGATGATCATATTGTTGAGGTGTAGTTAATAAAAATGATATGATATGACCTAGGAGTCCATTGGGAAATTTAGCAATATGATGAGAAGAAGTATGGAGTTCATTCTCAGAAGTGCATAAGACTATCGAGACTCCCATATCTAGGGGGTGATATTAGCATGAGTGTCAAGTAGCCAAGGGTAACTATTAATGGGAAAACTAATGTGGGGGAGAGTGTTACCGAGTGACAATACCAAAATGTAGTAGAGGTAAAGGTAATGCAGAGCCAGATGTAAGGACCCTAAAGGTAAATTTCAGAGGGTGTGACTGGGAGATGCAATTGATTTACAGAGGGAATAATTACATGCCAGTGTTGTACATATACCTAAAGGGTTTGTAAACTGGCAAAACAAGTACCTGCACACATGGAAACCAAATACCCAACATGAACAATATCCGATGATAAAGAACATATAACAACTATTTGATAAAATTGAACATGAGCATGTGAACCTGAATGTGACGTGAGAAAAATGCTCCTTTGAGGCCAAGTTCAGATGATGACCCAAGGAATGTGAATGTGTATATGGCGGGACTAGGATTCTGTGGCTAAGAACGGATCGGAAAATAGAGGCTCTAGGCTCCTGTAACAGAGTGTGGAAGTTGGGAAAAAGGGGTTATATATGGCTGGTGGGCCCACAATGCCACCTCATTTGTACCTATCACTATAGTTGAATTGACAAGATTGCTATGAGGTGATTTAGATATTGCGAGAGAGTGAGGCTAATGATCCAGGAGTGGAGAGAGACATGTTAGTGTTCCTATCCTCCTGCATCATGTGAAATGCTTAATTTGTAGGTAGGGATTGTACGGAGGGTCGTACTAGGGATGTTTTGGTAGGGTCCCACTAGTGCATGGGAAAAGGAGGAATAACCGTGCATATGTGCATGGGTATAATCCC
>ML791057.1:179930-191651 GCA_009831015.1 Picea engelmannii
TAACTTCCCCTGATGAGGAAATTCTAGAAGATCATGACATAGTATAATTTCAAGAACCTCCTTAGATGACGATCTTCCATAAAAGAAAGCATGCTTCGACAAGAGAGCTTATTCAAGATGGAGAGAAGTATGGTGTTCCTGAAGGAACCATGAGACAAGTGAAGAGACCTAAGCCATTCTCCAGTTATATGGCTTTGATGTGTGATATCATAGAGAAAGAGTCTACTTACTTTGAAGAAGCCATTTAGAAGAAAGAATGGGTAGATTCCATGATAGAAGAATATCAATCCATAATAAAGAACGATGTATGGGAAATAGTTCCCAGACGAAAGAGCAAGGATGTGGTAGTCCAAATGGCATCATTGTGTATTGGTAGGATCCCCATTCTGTGGAAAATGTGGTCTTGTGGCGGTCCTCCTTGGCAATATGGATCTGATGGTATCCTGAAAATCCATTTGTAAAAGAATATACTTCCTGGCCTCCCACGTTATTCAGCACTTCGTCTGTGAACGGTGTAGGGAAAGGGTCATGCAAACAAACATCATTCAGCTTCTTGAGATCTACGTAGATCTTGATCTCATTGATCTTCTTGTCTTGGACCACCATAGGGCTGATCCACTCTGACTCTTCGACAGGTTCAATAATCCCTGCTTCCAGCATTCTGTCGAGCTCAATCTTCACTTTTTCCTTATATTTCGGGTTCAATCTGTAGGGTATTTTCTTGACTGGTTTTGCATCTGGTTTCAAAGGTATTCTCATTTCTCCCATAGGTCCTTTGATACCCTTCATATCAGTGAACTTGGTCGGAAACAAGTTCTGATACTCATGCAGTAATTCTGTAATTTTGTCAATGGTAGAAGCATCCCAGTAATCTCCGACATTGGCAAGCTTCAGTGTCTCCTTTGTCCCAATATTGACTTTCTTTATCTTGATCGGTTATCCAATGAATGGCAGCTCAACTTCTAGTCCTTCCACATCCATGTGGCCTTCTGTCTCAACAATGTTTACCTTCCTCGGATCATCATCTGTGTCGGCATTAATGTTGTAACATCCTTCTAATTTTTGGAATGGTGCAGTCCATTCATCCTCTTATTGCTCCAAGGGGAGGCTATATGCCTCCTTAAATACTTTCTACCTTGCAATCTGTAGTGCTTGATCTACTGAAGGAGATTCACTTTCAAACAAAAAGGTGGTTACAAAATTCTGAAGCATACCTTCTCAATCTGCAGTCATGAGGCGCAGCTCTGCTTGAAGGTACCAGTTAATAGGGGTCGTGTCCAGCGTGTTAATGAATCTGTGTACCCATTGTTCTTGAGGAATGTCACTCCAAGCTTCTTCACAGATTCACACATGGTCCTTTGGGCAGATTCGACTTGTGTACCTCACTTCGCAACTTCCTACTTGTGCTGAGAACCTTGTTGTCATCAAGGTTTGGCATTGTGTCCAATCTGTAATATTTCTTTTGTGCATCCCCTGCCATATTGTTGGTGTAGCTTTCAAGGCCTCATCCATAGCCAACAACCTCTGTTGTGTTGGTACACTTGTTTCAAAATCTGAGAGGAAGGCTTTTAGAGGGTTCAGACCATCAAAGGTAGGCAAGTTACTTATTGTTGTATCAATCCAGCAAACTTCTCTGGTCAGTCGAACACATCTCCTTGTGGACACTTCATACATCTGGTCCTGTCAGTTCTCCAGTGCTTCTTTTGAATCTGATGAACACGTGTTTTCACTTTGCCAACTTAGATTTCCATCGGCAGTAGGGTTAATATAATCCTGTTGTCTGGCTATTAGTTTATATATGTTTTCCAGCTCATATGCGTGGTCTTCTTCTCTGATGGGCTCTATATATCATGGACCCTCATCTGGATCTAAGGGTGCAATGACCCTAAGGCCAGCTCTTTCAAATGTCATGCGTCTTTTCTTTAAATCAACAATAGTAGAATTGTCGAAGGCCCAATCAATTCCTAGCAATGCAGGGTAAGGGTAGCTATCATCAACAATTTCAATTACCTCAAAATATGCAAGGTCCTAAATCCGTCGATGTCCATAGGGACATGCTCCAATCGTCCAAATAGGCTGACAACTTGTTGATTAGCCATTCTAAGCCTGATTGGGGAATAGATCAACTTTGGTTTTCCCATTAGTGCCCAAGTTTTCTTCGTCATGGCATTGACCTCCGACCCTAAGTTGAGGACCACATAGTCTATATCCTACTCTCCTATTTGAGAATCCGAATGTAATTCTTTGTTTGTTCTTCTCTTCTTAATAATATGGTGTATTTCCCAATTCAATAAGGGTTCTACCTTTCCTAGCTCATATTGCCTAATTAGGTTCTGTAACTCTTGCACAGCATTCTCATCCCGAATTAACTTAAGACAAGTGTACAAAAATTCGATGAGTTTACTTACCTCTTTTCTTTCTTTTAGTGAAGCCAATTGATCAAATGCCTGAGGCATTCCATACTCTTTTCTTTCTGGTCACGTTTTATATGAGGATCCTTGGTCCCCCTTGAACTCATGTCTCACTTCCTCGAAGATTTGTCTTTCTTTCTTTGCATCAAAACCCTGAGTCTTCTCCACAACTTTTCTGATACCTGACTCTTCTGTGATCTTTCTTTGGATTGTTCTATCTTCTCCTGTAGTAGCGCCTCCTCAAGTAATAACAGTGACTCTAGGGTCTATTCTGCGCGGTTCGACATATATCAGTTGCACTTGTGGGTTATGTTGGGGTCCTCATCTTTCTTGAAGCTTAGCCAGCAGCATAGGGAATTCGTCTATGATATGCTCGAAAGAGTTACAATAACTGCAGGTTGTGCAAGGATTCTGACAATCCCTTGCCAAGTGTCATGGTTATGTGTAGTTATAACAGATTATTTGTCCTCGACCTTGGCCCATACCTCCTCCTCATCCTCGTCCTCTGTATCCACCAGAAATTTCCTCTCCCTGGAGAGTTGTACTGCAGAGCGTTTCCTTCTTGTTGTACTTCACCTTGAATATTGTATATGTCCCTCGACCTCTCATGCATGAGATTGTAAGCTCTACAATATCGATCACCATGCCCCACTGATTTACAAAATGTGCAATACAATTTTGTGGGTGTCTGAACATACTTCTGCATGTGATAGCACTCACCTGGGTGATGCCTATTTCTGCATACATTGCACCAGGGCAGGTTAACTTTCTTCAAGGGGCTCGGCACTCCTGAGGCCAAATACTCATGAAATAAGGGACAGTGTTCCTTATCATGACCTTTGGATATGCATCTTACACACCAGATATCTTCTCTTTTTTCCTTTCCCTTGTCCTTCTTCATATCCTCGACCTGCAGAGATAAACTAGTCAGTTGACTCAAGATCTGGCTCATGCCTGAGCTAGATTCTCCCATAGGTGTTGATTCAAGCTTCATGGCGATCTCCAAATCTTCTTCGAGTGATGCAATCTTCAAATACATCAGAGGGACTCTGATGTGTGGTAACAGCACCACGATGAACCATTCTTTGTTCTATTCATCGGGGATCTGAAAAGTTAATCGGCCTATTAGGGTCTTGAATCTCTGGTCGAACTCCCAAACAAGTTCTGCTACCTTTTGTTTGATCTCTTTTATCTCTATAATACATTGTGACTCCGACTTAGGTTTCTTAAACTCTGCAATCAACACATTCTTGATCTCGTTTAGTGGCTTAGGTTGCGCCAGTCCTTGGACAAGTTTCATGTACCAGCTCAGTGCACGGTCCCTTAGCATAGTGTTGAACTGGGTTCTCTTGATGGCTTCGTCAGTAATACTTTTAATATTCCACATAGCCTCAAACAGGAACCAGTGTTGATCGGGATCCTCAGATCCATCTCCCCTGAAGATAGGGAGACTCATCTCATCTACCATAGAGTTCCCTAGGCTTCTCGTCTGAGTATAGGCTGAGTTGTTAGTAACAGCACTCTGAAGACTCTGGTGGTTCTGGCTATTCTGGTTGCTTGGTGCTATTGAAACAATAGGAGGGTTAATGTTACTTACTTCAGTAATCTGCACAGTTTCTGAGGTTTCTGGCTCACTTTGGCAAAGTTCTTCAGCTTCCCCTTCTTTTGTTTTGGTGGGTTCTGAATGTTCTTCGTCGGTTAGATCTGACTCTTCTCCACTGTAGAAACCCTCTTCTCCATAGTTTTGCTTAAATAGGTTCTCAAGGTGAACCCCTCTAAATACTCTTCCACTGCATGTATGTCCAGCTTCTATGTCATTGTCGCTGTCTGAATTTCTGAACATTATCCTTTTCAGGTCCAGCCAATCTACTATATCTTCAAGACGTTCTTTTCATGCAACAGCATCTTGATTCTCAACTTCAGAAAGTGCAAAAATTTTCCTCTAGGTCCTTTGAAAAAGTATCTCTCATCTTGGCTATATGATTCTACCCTATCAACAGCAAATTCGGTGATATATCCTCCAATGGTACTATCAAACCAATGACCGACTACTCTGGTTATAGCGTTGTAAACTCTCTTGACCTTCTGAATCAGTGTTGGTGTCCAAACCACAGGAGGTCTAGATCTAATCTCGAACTGGGCATCAGCTAACCTAGCCAACCACTCAAACAAATCCTAGTCGATTCCTCCAAATAATATCTCGTGAATGTCGGTGAAGATGTATCTTTGTGGCCAATCTTTAGTACTCGGTTTAGGGTTCTTGTTCTCAGCTTCAGCAAAGTCCCTCTCTTGATCCTCTATCCACTTTTGAATATCTATCTTCGATGGGAACCACCTTGACAGTCCCTTAAAAAGATTCTGGTCCTGGCAACGGAACCATTTGTTGGCATAGGGGCAGACCCAGGGCTCACTCCAAAAGCGCACCAACAATCCCTAGCTACTGGCCCTTTTGGTAACACCTGCGAAGCAGATGTAGTCTCACCCAAAGCAGATAAGAGGGGGCTTGCAAGACAAAGATATCTACAACCAGGGGAATAAGTGGAACTAATACAACAATAATGCAGCATTCATATATCTCTCATCATCTAGATCTACTTCGCGCAGCTATAAATCTGATCTAACACAATAATGCAAATAACAGTATAACAATGACAGAGATCCAGGCATCAATCACACATATGACACAAAATATACGCGGTTCACCCTCTCTCTAGGGCTACGTCCACAAAATTGTGCTTATGATATATTAAGATAAAGATTACAGTTCTGATCTGCGCTCTTAGTCAGAAAATCTTCTCTCTTATTCTCTTTGTCTCCCACCTTCCTGCACACCCAGCTGCAGGACTTGATCTTCGCACCCAGCTGAAGATCTTACAATACCAGAAGGCTCTCCCTCTCAACACTCCTCTCCCTCACAGTACAATAATATCTCAACCAACAACAATCAATATCAATACCCAATACTAGTACCGACCCGACCTAGGTCCTCTCAACCTCTATTTATACATTAAAGTCCCCCATCGATGGCCTTAGGTCGAAACCTAGGTGTCAAAACCCTAATTACCCAAAACCCTAGGTGTCTAAAACCCTAGGTCAACTTGACCCACCTTTTCAAGGCTTCGCCAGCCTATCTTTCCTTCCTTCTCGCGCGATTCTCCAAAGCATCCAATGGTGGATTTCTCTGCTTGCTGAGTTGTCCTCGATCCATCTTCCTTGTTGATATGTCATCCTCGATCTCCTCATCCAACGGCTTGCTTTTCCGTACTTCGCTCCGGCTTTTCTGCTCTTTTTCTACTTCGACCCAGTGATAGTCACTGTGTCTCCCGCGTTGTTCGTGTTTGACCTTTTCTTCCTCGATATTCGCTTCCTTCCATAACCAAGGGACAACAATCTTTGATTTTGAGATCTGAGTGCTTGATTGATGAAAGTCTTTGATTTGATTTAAGGTTTTGGATTGTTTACATTTTCTGGATTTCTTGTTGATTGAAAAGTCATTTTCATTTGCATTTAGTGAAACATTTTCTTGTCGTCCTTATTTGTATCTTCATTGAAATTTTTATTTGGGTATTTGTTGGGTATATCTATTTTATGTGATTACTTGTCCTTTATTCATTATACCCCTGTTTTGGTTTTGGAAAGGAATAATTTAAAGTCATTTTTTCTTTTTAAGTAATCATCCATAAGAAAACTTTTGCATTCAAAAATTTTTTTACAAGAGAACAAATTGAGAAATTTCATTGCTTATGATTGTTTCAAATTATGTTCATTCAAGAAAAAAGAATTGTATTTCGTAGCTTTCATATTTCCAGAAAAATACCTTCTCCCTATTGTAGATAGATTTCATTGAACGAAAGATTTCATCATTCATCTCTATTTGAATATTGTTGGGTCAAGCTCTCATACAACATCAGTTTCATCTCCATTCTCCCTCCTGGGTAAACAACAGCCTCTAAAACGTTGTGTAATTATAAAATTTAATTAGTAACTTTTATTTTCTAGGGACCTTTCCACCAACATTAGCTAGGATAGCACTTTGGAATAGGTTGTGAGGCACACTTTGCAAGTCATAAAACACACGGTATCATCTTGTGATAGGGAGTGTTCAAATCCATTGACAGCATTTTGTCCTGGGAAGCCCTTCTCACACAAGGATCAAACCTGAGGTCGCATTAAGGCTGGCAGAGTTACTTACCATGCTTTGTTGTTCTTAGTGTAGATATTGTGTGTATTATAGGGGTCACTTGAAGGTATACCCACAATTATGAGTGGAAGCCTTTCAAGTTGATTTCTGGCTACATACACTGCCCTTGCGCATGGATCGAACTGTCGATTGTTTCCCCGAGCATCATTTTTCTTCTTGGTAACCTTAGTCACCTATCTCTTTAGGGTCTTACACGAGGTGACTATGGAGGGGAAAGTCTTCACGGTACCTGGAATCGGCGTTGGCCAGACTCACTCGAGCTCCTTGGAGGGTATACCCATGATTATGTGTGGGAGCTTGCACCAGGGTGTAAGTCCATTAAGCAGGTCGTCAACATAACTTTTCCACCCGCTCTATCCTAGCCCCTTCTTGTTTTGACTTCATGACATTGGATTTCATCACCAACTAGTGACTTCAAAATATGAAGGTTTGTTTGCCTGGTTTGATTTCTAGATTTTATTAGCGAGTGTTGTTTGTTTACGTAGTTGGCCATATATTTTTTTCGTAAAATATTTGGTTCGGCCAACACGGACCCTCCACACCATTCGCATAGGATGCAAGGGCTCTCCCTAGAAGATCTGGAGGGTTATCAACATTTTCCTAATAATCCACCGGAGGGATCTCCTCAACAAAGTGAGGTCCAAGACATTGTAACCTCACAAGAGGAAGGTTCCGCCTCTTTAGGAAGTTTTCAAATAATTTTTTATTCTCTAGAGGCTTTCTGCATACCTCCTGGATACGAGAGACATATTCTCCGCCTGAATTCATCCAGAGAACTTGTTGTTGACACTTCTGGAATATCGATCGGACCCCATTCAGGCCCTGGAGTTGGAGATCCCCTTTAGACTACCGACATATTTAGAAGCTCACCTCGCATGGTGTGGGACCTTTACGGATCAGGGGCAGGTGTTGATATACCTCTCATCTCCCAACTGCCTAAAACATTTGTTACCTACATGATACCTTTAGACCATTTTACTGGTACAACCAGCAACATCACTATCGTTCCAGACACACAGTCAATTGGTCCTAACTCAACTTTTTCTCTCTAGATGGCTCGTGCTACTATGGTCTAACACGCTACGACTATTCCCACCAGAAACGTGGTGGTTAACCAAGCTCCCATTGGTACACCACTTTTCTCTAGACCTATCCCATCACTTCCTTCTGAGTACCAAGCTTTGAATCCTTCCACTGCCATCCCTACCCAGGTTCCATCTGGAGTTTCTAGAATTTTTGTTCCACCTGGTTACAATGTTGCTATCAGTTTTTTTCCTACACCTTCCTAGGTCCTCTCCAGAGGGTCTTATCCACCTTTTCCTTGGGGATCTGGCCCTAGTGGCTCCAATCTAATTGGAAGCACCCATCATATGTTCACTTTTCGTTACCAGATTCTCGTTGGGGGGAAATCTAACGTTTGGGGGTATCCTCCACTTGGAGGACAACCTCAGGTTGGACTCTATAACCCATTGTATGGACAGAACACATCCGGATCACTAGCCCACCTTTGGAACCTCCTTCCACAAGGAAATCCACAATCTTCTAGGGGACAACAGCCTAAAGTCAACTCTTTTGTTCCCCCTCACTCAGTCCAGCTGTATCCGGGTTCTTCGAACCCCACTTGGGGTCCACACGTTCACTCTAGTGCCCCTTTTCAAGGGAACATTTCCAACCAACCCAACCCTATGGGCTACATGCCTCCACATCCATGTCTGAATATGTTAGGAACTTCGAATTACATGCAAACTGCTTACAGTCCTACTGGTATACCAACGGGACTTCCTCCCCAAAGTCACCAGTACCCTCAAGTGAATTGACAGTTGCCCTTTTTAGCCACTTTGGATTTACTCGACTTGTCTAGAATCTTGAATGATCCTCTCTTACATTCTCCCCATTGGCTCGTTATAGCAGCCAAGTTACCATYCGACATTCCCAAATTCRGCGGTAAATAGGGAGAAGACCCAAACAACCATGTCATGACTTTTCACCTTTGGTGCTCRTCAAACTCTTTAATGGATAGCTCCATTCGCTTACGACTCTTCCAATGAACTCTCACGGGYTCGGATGCAAAGTGGTACATAGAATTAYCGTGAGGCTTCTTTAACCACTTCAACACCCTTTCCATGGCTTTTCTCATGCATTACCAATTGCCAATCTGTTATGATACTGGAACCAATATTTTGAGATCATTTAAGAAATCTTCGGCCACTCATATTTCCAATCACATCCATRAGTYGAGACGAAGACGATGTTTGATAAAACTCGACCTTCCTGATCAGTTATTGATTGAATGGTTCACTAAAACATTCRTGAATAAAATCTCCTGTGATATTTCCATGGGTGGAGTTGTCACTGAATAACAGGTGATTAGTCACGCACAATACCTAGATCTTGTTTATTCGCAAACAGACACTCTTTACGACTTACTCCCTGATGCTCCTTGCCCTTCTACCACCGCTACCTCAACAACCCCAGCAGCTTCTCATGTTGTTGATGGTGTGATTGGCACCTTCCATGGTGATGCTAAATCCACGTCGGCCACTCACACCAATCCCAAATCTCCTGCTTCTAATGTTCAAGGTTCTCTAAATCCTACTCCTTCCACCGACAAAACTTCTGAGGTTAACTCCATTCAATCCACCCCTGCTGGCAAAAATAAATCTAAAAAAGGAAAGGGTAAGAATAAGGAGGATAGAAATAATAATCCGCAATCTGATAAACCCAAGACATAGTTTGTTGATGACAAGGATAAGTGTAAACCTCGATATCCTTGCCTTATCTGTGGTGATGATCACTACACGAAAGATTGTCCAAGACGCATTGAGGTCACTAAGTTCCTTCAAGGGACCGGCAAGTGTTACACATTATTTAGGTCACCCTGATGATGATTACATAAACGTGTGTTCAGGTTCCCAATATAATCTTTTGCCTGAGAAAAGCAACCTCTTTTCACCCTTACAAGATGCATTTTTGAAAGGCCGTCGTGAGCAACTCCCTTTACACAATGCGAAAATCCATAATTTCCACATGTTGTACTATAGCCAGTCCGCAGGATTTCCGCAGGCTGATATATAGGCAGGTCATGGCGGTGCTTTAAAACTAAAAGAGGAAAGAAGTTCTACCAGATTCTAGAAATGGAATCTTCTAGAAATATGAAGTGGTGTCCATGTGGTTACGATCCTACTGACTTCTCTGATTTGATGAGATCATCCTCATCTCTTTAACCACTTTAGCTTCTCCTATATAATGATAGGCTTCTCACGGAAAAGGTTGGAGGTAAAAGCATAAAGAAGCATAGAGATTGAGGAAAGAATAGGTTGAGGACTGTGAAGAATCTTATTTCAAGTGATGCTTGAGGTCTCCATTCATCCATCAAGATTTTGAGAGAAATATTCATACAAAAGGTCGGAGCAAATGTATGTGTGTGCTAGAACGAAGGGCCATTGAAAGAGAACTTGCGACATCAAGGCAATTCAATTGTATCTTCTACCTTTCATTAATATAATACGGTGGCATGTCTCTTTCCCATAAAATGATTGATATTTTATTACATGACTCCTTGATCACATGTTTAGGTTATCATTGAATTTCTCTATTATTGCTTTCATGTTGGTTGATTTGTCTTATTACAAATCTAATCGCGTACGAGCATTGGAGTAAAGCAGGATCAACAAGGACATAAGGAAGCGATTCATAAGGTATGTTATCAATTCCTCTTTTGGTAATTAAATTCAATGATCATAATCTAGGGAAAGCGTATTTTTTCATCTTGTTTTGTTCTAGATCCAGGTGGATCTAGGGGGATTAGTTCATGTCTGCATCTATCGATTTACCCGTTAACAGCAAGCCTCCTACACCTATTGTTTTGTCACAACCTTTCCCTTCTCAACAGCAGGCCTATTGGTCATTCATGACCAACCCTCTCCTTCCACCACTTCATATGTCCTTATGTGTACTAGTAATTCTACCAAGAATGGCATTGCCATCACCACTCGAACCAAAGATTATTCTCCTTCCAAGGAGAAATTTGATGATTTACCACCTTCGTTGGTTCAACAGTCTCCTTCAACTTCACCTCCCAATGATTCTCTTCATCTCAAACGACCAGGTCCTGATACAGTTCTCTGCCCTCCTCCAAAGGGCTTTATTCGGAAGTCTGCCTTCAATCATCATGCACATGCTTCTCAAAACTATAGTATTGTAGAAGATCTTGCACAAGCACCCTCTGCGATGTCAACTCTCGAAGTCCTTCAAAGTTGTCCCGCTCAACAGAAGGCATTGTTAAAATCCATCGGTGGAACTGATCCCACAGATACGAATTTGATAATCTTTGACTAGGAAGATCACATTCCAAGGCTACCTCCTCAGTTAGTGTTTCAAATTCAAGTTGTTGCCCAGAACAAGAACATCTATAGAACCGTTATTGATGAGGATGCCTCGACATGTGTCATGTATGTTGCTTGTTGGAAAGCCATTGGCTCTCCCCCCCTCACAGAATCACACAATACACTTAAGGCTTTCAATGGTTCTGATTTTGAACTTTATGGCGTTCTTCCCTCATTTTCTATTACATTAGAAGGAAAATCGGTCGAGGTCGAGGTCTTTGATTCACCTGTTGATTATAACTGTTGATTAAGGTTAGTTGTCATTGATGTCAACCCTTGAAGAAAACCCCGTAGCACAAAGGTTTAGGTAATGGACCCAATATTATTTTATGTAAATATGACTCATTATTGTTTTTTCATGGTTGATAAGAAGTGAATATGAATGAACTCCAAAGTGGACCCCTTATGGTGAAATCCCTCACGGGAAGACGCTTTGTGGAGTAAGAGAACCCATGCTTAATTGTGGAATAGTGAGATGAAGGAAAGTGAATTTGTTAGGGGAAATATCCTAGATGGATAGTGCTTGTCATGTCATTTCCGGTGGTATGTGGAACGTCACATAATTCATCACGGTTAGAGAGTTATGGCCATGAGAAGTTGGAGACCCTAGGTTTGGGTAATGGACCCAAGTTTGTTTGATGGGTAACGGTATGAGTTATGATACATTTTCAGATAATACTATTCTATATGGATAGTACATGTCATTCCATTTCTAGTGGTATGT